>JAHPZR010004660.1:0-27500 GCA_019787425.1 Platygyra sinensis
TTTACAATAATCAAATGTTGTTAATACTAGTGTCTTCCGACGAAATCTGACCAGCAATATGCTGCTGTTAACTAGTTAACACCATGAAAGGCATTGAAGCAGTTCCTGCACTTCACCAAACAGAGATGTACTTCACATTTGCAGCATTTCAAGTGTGAGTAGCCAGTCTTGCAGTGTCGACATCGCTGCTGTTTCTCCTGAAACACTGGAAAATGACCACACTGGTCAAACTGCACATCTCTGGTTGGGTTTGGTGTTGATGTTGCTTTCCTTTTCCTTGATGGTGTAGCTGCAGGAACAGGGGATGTTGAAGATGGCCTACCATGTGGCCTTGCAGCGGAAGCTGATGATTTCCCAGCCTTACAAAGACCAACAGCGATTTCAGTCTGAAACATCAACAGGGACATGTGGTTCTTGCGTGGAACATTTTTCTGGGTCAGGTGTCGGCAATACAAAAGCCAACCGTTCACAACAGCCCCACCAATGCAGTAGAATACCATGTGCATGTAATATTTTGTAGAGCGGTGACGGATGCAATACATTGACATCAGCATGTCACAAGTCTACACCACCCACGTTGCTGTTGTACTGGACAACAATTTCTGGCCTATCGATGTTAATGAAGCGCCCTTCCTTCCTGGACCAACGTCGTACTTGCGCAGCGAGATCATTCCCAACATAGTTGGACAGAAGTTGTACTAGACCATTATCAAACCAGCGGATAACTGTGACCCCTGAATTGGCCTCAACTACAAAATCAAAGGACCCATGTCCTTTCTTCTTTAGCTCTTTTTCTGAGAGCAAATACTTGTCTGCCCCCTTTAAACGGTCTTTGTGGATGGTTGCCACAGCCTAAAACCCATCATTTTTCAAATGGTTCATTATGGGTATTGAGGAGAAGAAATAATCAAAGAAAACCTTGTGATTGACATTCTTTGGAAGTTATTGTGTCAAACGACAGACAACATTGCCACCCATAAGCAATTCTGGCTTTGCTTCTGCTTTGGTTGTTTTACCTGTGTACTCCTCAAAGTCGTAGAGGATGCCACTCACTCTGCGACGAGCCCAGACCTTGATACCCCACTTATTTGACTTGTCTGGCAGGTATTGTTTCAAACTTGTACAAGTTTTAGTAGGGATGATCTGCTCATCGACTGAGTGGTTCTCCTCTTGCGGTAGTTGCTGACATTTCGCCCTCACAGAATCGAGAATAGGCCTTACTTTGAACAGTTTGTCAAAGTCCTTGTGGGTGTTTGGTAGTTGTTTGCTGTTGTCATTGCAATGAAAAAAATGTTTTATTGTATCAAAACGGTTGACTGGCATTACTTATGCTACGGTAAGGATTTGCGTTGCCTTACTCCAATACCTTCGCAGTTGCGGCAATTTTATGATAGACATCATAACGAGCATACCTATGTACATTTCCATTTCATTATGGTCCAAACCAATTGAAGTCCTGTTGTCTGCACTGAGCATAAGTTTGTTTGCTCAACAAGGTGGTCAATCAGTGCGTCATCAAAAAATTGTTTGAAGTATTGCAGAGGTGTTTTATCTTTGAGTGGTGGTGGAGGAAAAGGCTCTCCCTTGAATGCTACATCATAACCCACAGGCTGCCGCTTACGCCATCTTACATTCTGGGAAGTATTTCCAGTTTTGGAGCTTCCTGCAGCTTCACCTTCTGCCTCAATACTCTCAGTGCATCATCTTCAACCACATCAGCATCATCTTCACCACTTTCATCTTCACTTGGGCTTGAATAATCACTTTCTTCATCAGGAATGTTTGCTTCATCTTCGTCATAATAACTTTCCTTGTCACTGTCTCCAAAATTAGGCTCTATCAATGGGACACATGGTCTGTCACGCTTGGCTCTGGCCCTTGACCCATAAATTGACCTTGTTGAAAACGTGCCAAGGCCAGGTGTAGCCATTGTTTATATCTGTGAGTGCAAAATTATGTAAGTGAAAAGTTACAATAAATTGGTAAAATAAAAAGAAAAGACAATTCATGGCCTCAAATAACAGAAATAAATACATAATGAACGGTTTGGTAGCTCATAAGAACTGTAAAGTAAACATTCCATGGAACAGATATGTCTGAAATGAAGTAAGCTTACACAAAATACAAATAAAATCCAAATGAAAAAAAGTAAAGTATTTTCATCATAAAAACATTCCATTTGCTCTTTGTAAGAGTGTGCAGGTGTCTATCATGTTTCTGTGATAATATACTCAGATATAACATGCATGCAGTGTGAATTTATTACAAACAAAAGTCTCAAAATGGTGACATTACAGAGGAATTTTTACCCCCTACTGCATGGTGTTGTTGAGGAACAACATAACAAACCCATCACGCTTTGAGTCAGGATTAATCATCGCTTTCAATGTTAGTTTCTCTTCGAAAAGAAAGGTCTTTGGAGGCACTTATAAATTTTTTTACGCTCTTTAGACCATAAAGCATAAGAAGATAAAACGTTCCGTCTTACCTCAATTGTAAGAAAGTGGCAGGCTAAAAACCTTCACACTACTTCACGGAGCAAAACCATCGTGGCTTCTCCCATTCCCAGTCTTCTCTCTTTGCCATTGGTACTCTTCCCCAGGAGCCCACCGTTTGCCATTGAAACATAATGCACGTGACTGTTTTTAATTAAAATGTTTTGTTGTTCTGGAACAACAGCATGTACGAAAGGGCTAATGTGTGGCAGCCATCGTGTACCCCTGAGGCTGACAGGCTTGTTTATTTCTCATCACGTAATTGTGCAAGTTCTTTAAGTTCACGCAACGCTTTGGGTGAATAATGGTACATGTAGTGCTTGTACAAGCCTTGGAGCATCTCTTGCACATTCTTCAGTTGCTCTTCATCTTTAAGTGCATCTAAAACTGGAGAGGAGCCAGGGAATTTCCATGCATAGCTTAGCAACAACTCCATTAAGCCTTCCAACATACACGCTAGCCCTATCACTCCCAAAGGCAACTGTTTGACTTTTCCAATTTACCAAGCCAATTAATTATACCAGTATTAATAGAAGCAATCACACCATTAGCATCTGCTTGTTTGAGTTCCACAATAGCAACCTACTTGTTAACAGGCTAACCATTTTCAAGAAACCTTACATAGACAAGTTCGAGGCCTTTGTTACTTGTATCTGTTCCACTGTCAGCCATGACTGATATAAAACGTTTCTTATTCACCTGCTGTGATTCAGCTTCTTTCATAACATCATCTATTGCCTCAACAAAAACATGACAACCTTTGTCATTAATGTCTCTCCCAATGACAAGCCATTCTTCACGTGAAGTTTGCACAAGTCTTCAAAGTCACTGAATGGTCGCTCATGTTTCGCAATAAAATAAGTGATATTAAATAGCTTCTTTTTTTTTTCTTCAATGTCACTCGACATTTGTCACAAAGATTGAACAATGTTCATTGAACCTCTTTCCTGTTGCTACCTCTGCTGTTTCGTGAAAACACATGCTTCGTGTTTACAATAATTGTAAGCAATTATCGCCTGCATGTGCTTTAATGTTTCCAATGTGGAAAGCTTGGCTTCCTGTTTTTATCTACTAGGGAAGAAAATTCCCGGCAGGCGGTACAGAACATTTCCTGTTTAATCTCGTCGAACAGAAGCCACAAAAATGTTTTCTTCCACTCCTGTCGAAATGTTCTGCCCTCTTGTTTCCTCTTTTCTTTGTAATGCTTCTGGGAGCTCAAGTCTTCCGTAGCTTCTGTTGTCTTTGGTTCCTTTTTAACTCGTGAGCATGCGCGACACGAGTTATCGTGAGTTGTGGGCAAATGTGTCCCTCGATGGGCTGTAAACTTTATGCAAATGGGTACGCTTGCGGCCGCGGCTTACTTACAAAATTGCTGTCAATCTTTAATTAAAATAAGCTGTTTTAAAGGTCTAAATTAAAAGATATAAGTTAAAGAAGACTCGGTTACCGAAAATGAGAACATTGAGAATCGTAAAATCGATGAGCAGCACAAGTTCTCACTGGATGCGGAATTCGTATGGATTTTACAGAAACAGAAGTCGTTGAAGTACAGTTTTATGGTACGGTAAATGCGCATATAGCGGGTGAAATGATATAAACACAGAGCAATTATTTTTTGTATCGCTAAAAATAAAGGACAAAAAAAAAGAAGAAAAAAAGAAGTTAGAATTATCTGCCCACACCCGGAGTCGACCGCGGTAGACTTGAATGGTGGAGGTGTTCAGTACCACTGAGCTATGTCAACATCACATGCAAGTGTCGGAAAAAATAAACAGTCTGGTCAGTATCATTTATAAAACCTCAGACAGCTCAGCGGGCTCGAGTCTGTACGAGGATTTTCTGTGGGTAGTTTGTCCTTTACAAAACGACTGTCAGTGAGTATATTTGGTGTTTGTGGATGTTTCGGACAATCGGGAGTGCCTTTTTTAAAGCCTAGAGGTCACATTTGTTCATTCGTCGGCAAATAGAGTCGCAACGTTTGTTTTGAGGGAAGGTCTTCATGGTTTGTTTTGCACCGGGATTCCTTTCGCAAGCTACACACAACACAGTTAAGCCCAAACAAGATGCTTTCTTCAAGAAGCTTGATTTCGAAGAAATCAGAGTGAATCAACGTAGTAGTTAAAGAATACATTAGTCGTCGCGTTCACTGACTGGATCTGGAGAGAGTTTAACATTCACCATTACGGGCCGTTTGTGTTGGACGTTTTTCGACATGGCGAAAGAAAAGTTGTTGAGACAGTTAGTCTTGTGATTTTTCCTTTGATTTTCTTGAAGAAAGACCTGGTGTCCAGCCTGAACGGGAAAGGAGTCAAAGCTGTAGTTTTGGGGCCAGAAAGTTCAGACAGGGAAATTAAGGCGCAGGTACTAAAACAAGGAATGACCTAAAATGACCTAAAATGATCTAAAATGACCTAAAATGACCTAAAATGACCTAAAATGACCTAAAATGACCTAAAATGCACTTCACTCAGATCTCTAAAATGACCTGAAATAACTTTTAAACTTAACTGGAATGATTTCGGGTAATTCCCCCAGTAAAAGAACCCGCCATAAAGTTCCGATTAAACTTGGCATGCTGCTCTCACAGGACAAGGAGATATTAAAAACGTAATAAAAAGAGGGATCACCGTGATTGCTTTCAAGCCACAATGTTAGCTTCGTTCTCAGAGCTTCATTCCCCTTGACCAGCGGTCGGAAAACGAGAGCTCTGGGAGCGACCATTTTGAAATAACAAAGGATTAACCAAGTTCACTGCGCAGTCTGCATCTATAGCACATGCCTGAAATGGTTGATCTCAATTGTAAACAACCTCGTTCCCAGGATCCTCTCTCTTGAGAACCTAGGAAACGAGGTTGATATCAGAACTGAGTGCTTTCCTAAAGGCTGAAACTCCGAAAGTGCCGTGCATGTGAACGAAACGGAATGACTTGAATACTAGCGAAAGTTTACGGAAATTCCAAAGGTAACTCCTGATGAAAGTTTGCTGGCCTCTGGACCACGGAAGATCATTACCGCAGGTTTCCGAGGACTTCCAAAGTTTGCTGATATTTTCTCGACCTCCGCATATAATTCTACGAGGTGTCGTCAAAGACTTCGCAGATTTTGAGAGTTTTCAACCACTTGTTACACTGTGTAAAAATAACTGAGAGGAACAGCAGCATAATGAAAACCCTCGACAACTCCTCATGCACAGGGTAATTTTTTCATTGGGAAATAATGCACTGCAATATACTTAGTCTTTGAATATAGTTCCCTTGTGATATAAAGCCCCAATGAAATCGGAAAGCTGCGCGAGCCAAGGCTTTGCGAAATCTTCACCCAAGCTACGCTTGGCTGACTCCACTTGCTAATACTGAGTTTTCGTCCGACTCCACTACGTGGTCTGTCCACCGGCTAACTACAAAGCGGATGAGCCTTGATCGTCACGAAATATGCTCTTTTGATACAATTAAAGCATATCTATGAAACTCCCTATATCTTTTTCTATAAGGCTCTACAATTTACCTGAAATGGTCTCGGGAGCTATGAACAACATGAACTATGGACAACAACAAATGAAGATAATAAAACGTCATTTTTATTTGAATAATCAAAACCTTTCAGTAACACATTCAATGATGGCTCGTAGTCACGACCTCTCAAGATCAATACGAATTCCAGAAATATGAAACTTTTGACTTCAATGCGCCAAAATTCGTACATTTAACATAAAACAACTGTTTTTATACTAAAATTATTTTCCAAACCAAACAGGCTTTATTAACGAAACAAGTTTCACCCTTGAACCAATCCAAACAAATTAATAATTAATTAATTAATTAATTAATAATTAATGCAAACAAAGTTCGCTCCAAGTCGGCTACTTCTATTTTTCTTCAAGAAGTTAAAAATATTTATGAAGTGCTTTAGTTGAGGGGCGTAACACACAAATACAACAACAATTCATCACAAAAAAAATTATGTTGTGTCTGTTTACATTAAATAAAAAGGATCTTCGTAAAAGTTTACATGATTAACTTAGAGCACATTATTTTTGGTTTTCAATTACTAGTCCACTGAACAAGTTCTCTATTTCTTCTCTACGTGCTTCTTTGGTAGCTTTAGATTTGAAACGTTTCAAGTACTCTACAGTTTACAATCATATCTCTTGCGCAACCACAACAATTCAGAAAGAATGCAATAATTAACGACAACAACTGTTTCAACTTGAACTTCTACAAAAAATGCAGTTTTAATTGTCAGCTTCTGGTGGCTGAACCTGGAGTCCCTTGGCTACAAGGGTCTCCCTGCTTCCTTTTGGGAGTAGATTTATGGTTCTTGAAGGCACGTTAATTGCGTTGAACGCAAAATTTTGGTCGTATTCTTTTAGGCAATTGGTCAGGTAGTGTAGGTATACATTTCCTGTATACTTCACTGTTTTCCCTGCCTTATCGGTTCTTTCACGAACCCCTACACTCTTTATTATGACTTTATCTGAAGTGTTAAATGCAACCCTGCACTGCTCACACCTGGTAACTGATTTGGGACAGAGTTTGGTGTCATCTCTATGTACAAGATCGTACTGTTTGCCAGTTATTCTGTCGGGGTTCAGGATATCCCCTTCAGTCGATGAGCAACTGGGCTGGTTCGAATTCACCTGTGGAAGAGAGGAGAGATGCATGTTTTCCCTTATCACGAAAAAGAACTCAGTCCAAACAACTCTTGCAAAAATGAGTTGTTAGACGAGTTGTTAGATTTGACTTACTCTATAGAAAAATTTAACTTCTCTAAACATCGTTGTGTATCAAAGAAATGGTAACATATCGTGACACATTTTTGTGTATGTACGGTCCAGCATTTCAATACAATAGTGACAAGAACTGTAGAACTTTCAATCTCTCGCGTAAATGTACATTGTAATCGTTATTCATCAATCTTACCTGCCACTGTGAGCTTCTACCAACTTTCGACAGGCGTAAAGGAGACACAGCAGTTTTCTTGGCCTGTGGGTTAACATCAGGAATACGGTCAGCAAAGATCTCAGGCTCCAGTAGTTCTGCTCTTCTCTTATTAGACTTCGGTGAGGTCTTATGGCCAGCTGAACTGGGTTTCTTGTACGAGTCGTACGATTTGGGAACAAATTCACGAAAGGAGTTGACATGCTGACTCTGCCTCTCAGGACTCCAACGGTTCCACTTAGTGGGGTCAACATGGTAATGGTCGTATCCGGGGGCAAGACGATATTTGCCCAAACCACGAATGGCTCTGGCTTCCTCGATGTAGAATTCCTCTGACCACGTTTGAAGTTCTTCACTTACACAAGCAACTTCGTTTGGTATCTCGCCTTCTCTTAGCCTCTTCTTCTGCAGCTTGTGCTTGAGTTCCAAGCCGTTAGTATAAAAGCGTCCTTCGATACCGAGGCGTTTTCTTGCAGACATGATGAGGGACTCTTTGAATTGCTGTGCTCTGTTTTTCCGGAACCATTCGTGAAAACCAGGGGCTGCTTTCTCCCAGACGCTTTTGAGGCTGTCAAGTTTGACATCAAAATCGTCTTCATCTTCCGCGTCCGCAAGGCCACTCTGAAGAAGCACGTCACTTTGGGAACCGTAGATGTCTGCCATGATTCGTTGTTTTGACCGCTGGTTACATCCAACAGAATGCAACTTGAATGCGTCTCGTTCCTGCATATGTTGAGTGCAGTATAGGGTTTTGGCATCTTGGAAAACATCAGTGAAACCATTTGATAAGGCTTTGTCAAGGTCATGACCAATCTTCTTGAGACCAAGGAGCTCTGGTTTCTGTATAACAAGCTCTCCAGCGAAGCGGCGATAGCTTTCTCGCGTCTTGCGGAAGTGCCAGAAGCTGGGCCCGGGGAATTCTGGATGCTTTCCTTTCAGATCAATCAGCGCCTCATTCGTATATGTTGTGTCGGTCAACCAAAGACCATCAACAAGTTCAAATGTTGTGTCCACACGGAGAATGGCATTTCCTAGGACACAGAATCTGAACAGATCGTTCAACATATTGGGCAAAACGTTAACGCTAACGTATTGTTCTTTGCTGAACGTAACACTATTTACCAGTGGAATAGTTTGCAGACTGGACACCAGAACTTCCGCTTCACTGCGCACGTCCTGTTGGTTGTTGCTTTCGGAGGCTTTTTTGGAGGCATACTTTCTGTTATCAATCACTTTAGGGCCGGTGACCGTTTGACTCACGGTTTCTTCTTTTTTCTTCGCAATGGTACTGTAAACTCTATCCGTAGACATCCCCATTTCTAACATATGATCGATTTCCTTCAGTAGCTTTGGATCTTTACGGTAGTACGCATTTGTTGTGGGCCGTGTTGCGTTCCCGTGACGAGGTAAAACGAAGTCTTCAGGCCCTGGTCTTCTCCTGCCCAGCGATACATCACTAAGTAGTGTGGTTTAGGCTCATGCTCATTGCATGCCCTGATAGTGGCAATCGTGCGGGAAAAATCAGGATTGCTCTTGCTTGTGCGGTAAAGGCGGGTCAGCTCATAAACTTCACTTTCGGGAATGTAACGTCGTGTATACATTTTGGCTTCCTTGACTTTCAAATACCACGCACCATTTTCGGTCTTATGGACTGTTGTGGAACCCGATTCATTGTACGTGTACCACTGCTTTGCGCTACCTTTAGAAATGTAAGCGCCGTTGTCGTCAGCTTCTGCAGAGGAGATAGGGATTTCTCGCATATCTAGTGTAAAGATCTTGTTCTCTCGTATTGCAGAGGGCTTGTGCTTAAGAAGTAACTCCTCTGGGTTTTGCAAGAGGATGTTTAGGATTGTCAGGTGATCAGCATCGTCTTTACCAGAAGAGACAGGCTTCCCCTCTTTTCTGATGTTAAAGAAAGAAATTGTCTTGTCAATGTTTTAAACATACCAGTTTTACAATAACTGCCCAGTTTCTCGCGCGCTGACTGGCTCATTTTTATCATGAGCAAGAGTACAGACGGTTTAAATTCTAATTAATGCAAGCTTTAAAGTACTTTGAGGCAATTTCTCAATTTCTTCAAAGTCGCGCGAGATTCTTTTAGTTATAGTAACATTTACAATGTGTCTCGTTTTTTTGATAATTGTAAGGCTCATTACCTGACTTCAGCAGTTGACGATAAGTTGCTTACTCCATCTGGACATAAATTCTCATCCTTCACCTGTAGTTTAAATGGTAAAGGCCGCTTTTAGAACAAATATTCTGTAGGCATCTAATTTATGTTATGCCACCAAAGAGTCGACCTCCAGTCTGCTTGCAGTTAAAACTTAGTCAATTACTGCCGCTGTTTGTTTACAGTTAGATTAATTTCTGCTATTGCTGGTTGCTTGAGGCTGGCATTTATTTTAAAAGTCGGGAACTTGTACAATATTTTGCCGGTTCGATTTGCGATGCAAAAAGAATTCAAGATCAGACAACAACCATTTACTGGTGCCATTTTGCGTACATGTGTTCTATTAACAAAAAAATAACCATGATACATTGCGCTTTTTGCGTGACAGTAGTGCCACGTTATCCATAATTGGGACGATATCTTGGCATGCCATGAAGTATTTGCTATTTTATTCAATATAACTAGAACCTGCGGTGCTTAGGCAAGCAACTGATACTTACAAAGCATTTATACTAGTGCTTTCGTTAGCAGCGTTACCTTAGATGACGGCAACAATAAAGCACTCATTTTTGGGAGCTCTGTGTCGCTTGATTCACTTCCGTCTGAAGGTATGCTAATGATTTCTAGACAAGCAACAAAGCAGAAATGAAAGTCAAATCTGTTTTGGTTCTGGTAAGAGTTATTAAAACTGGTTTTTGGGCATGAATATCAGTTTAACCGTTTCCCTCCCAATCACATTGGAAGGAGCTTAACTTAGTTTAGAACCTAAATGTAGCTAAATGCAGTGATATACCTTCTGGATCTTCGCGTTGGCGTAACATGTTGGTCTGGTATAAATTGAACTGACACAACACCGAAAACACCCTGTAAAGCAATGAGAACGATTTGTAGCAATCTGGACAGTTCCTTCTTTAACAGTTATGGGGAATCTTTGTAATAATCTTTTTGAATGATAAGATTTGCACTGACATTCATGTGGAGCACGGATCAAAGGGGACCTTCGATAATAAACAGTTAATGACTGCTCCCGAGGAGAACAGTGAATTTTGTTTCCTGAGAATCTCAATTTTTCCCGAGACGAAGTTATGGGAAACATTGCCATCGAAATTATTGATATTATATGGTGAAACGAAATCTTATTTGTGTGCTGTAGGTTGTGTTCCTGAAGTATGTTAATTTATCTTTAGTAGTTTGAAAGTGATTTCTTTCGTTTCGACATGCTCGGAATAAAAAAATAATACCCAAATTCTCGTATGTAAACAAAAACGAATGTGTGGCTGACTAGGGCCTTTTAATCCGGTGAGCCACGAAATTTCGAGTTCAAGACTTTCGCCGGGCCTCCCCGTAAGAGATTTGTTAGTTTACGGTATTAAAGCAAACAGGATTTGAATCAGCTGGTTGAACAAAGCAACTCGGCACTCAGAGACGGACCTAAAAACAGCCAATCTGTACCAGCCTTTCAAGGCTAATAATGCATAGTGAGCCGAGATATCAGAGAGACTTTTTCAGCGATTTGGTGATAATAAAATTCAGCACTTTTCTGGCGTCGAAAGCCATTTAAATGCTTTTGGCAAGCAAGACTTGCGCAGCCGTTTTTCCAAAATTCTGTTTTAAGTGAAGCCCTTCATACGAAATGATTCTTCTGTTCCGAAAACATTAAAGATAATACTTTTACTGAGCTTTAATAATAAAGGAAGTTGCATCAAATATTGGTAGGCTCTGATGAATTATTTCAGTAGGCCCGGTTTCGTTTTTTCAGCCCCTTTTAGGAACGACTCGGCAGCGTGCACAAATATAAGCTTACAGTTCTAACATTTTCCTTTAAGCCTCAGTTTTTTGTTTTAACAAATAAAGAGAGAAATCATTTTTAAAAGCTATTTATTCATGTGTTCAAGTTCAGCCTTAGAGGAACAACTCATCAAATACAGTAAAACGAAGTGAAAAGGAACGCACAAATCTGCCCATGTAACCCACAAATCTGCTATTGAAGAAGAGCATCTAAAATTAAACAGCTCTAAGCCAGGGGCTCTTGATCTTCTCCACTTCCGCTTTTACAACTGTAAGAAATTTCCAGTTCCATATTGTTCTTTTTTTTTGCCGCAGAGGCAGTGAAAGAAAAGAGAGCGCAATCACTAAAAGTCTGTCCTCCATCCAAATTTTGCTAACTTTTGAGAAACGCTTTTACCTGCAGTAATTTTCGTTTGTTGTTCGCTTGATAGCTACGTAAACTGAGCAGTTTGAATTTGTTTGTTTGTCTGAGATCAAGAAAACGTAAATTTAACATCGGACTCACCGCGATCCAAGAAAAAGTTTGTTGTGTCGCTTTGTCACACTTTGAATGAACATTCTCGCGCGCTTTTGACTTCATGTGTTAAAGAAAAAGCAGAGCGAGATTCACCAAAAAAATGTTATTTAATAAGTCTCAATCTTATAAAAAAAGCTAAGAATGGCAGCAGAGCGGTCCAACCATCGAGTTATGGATACTCCTGGGAGATTTGCTAAGCACTCGAGAAGCTAGAGTCACACTTGGGGATCGCCTGGTGCGACTCTTTTATAAGCTTCGTGAATTCACAACTTGATAGTTGCATGCTGCACCCTTATCATTTCTTCAAAGATGTAATGTCTAAAAGGTTTCGACAAAAGTACCAGTAGTCATTTCTAAGAATACATACCTGGAACGAAACCGCAAAAAACGTCAAGGGTAGCACATGAATAATAGATAACTCTCAGTTCTCGTCAGTATAAAACAGCTGCACCATTCAAAACCGCACTGCAGGGCGAGACATAAAACTTCCCCTCGTGCCAATCAAACCTCACACCTGTCTTTTACCCGTCAAAACCGTGTTCGGAAGAAAGGAATTTGACAACTTCTCACCAATCAAAACCACGTTGCTGGGGAAAAACTAGGCACTTTACACCAATCAAAACCGCGGCTGTGATGCAAGAAATTGACGGAAACGTTTTACCTTGGTTTCACGTACTCGTCCACCTTCGACCACTTTAGTCCTGGCAACTACTATTACATGCAACTCTTTATAGTTAAGATCAAACGTTCATTTTGATATCATTTTAGGTCATTTTAGGTATATTCTATATCACTTTAGGTCATTTTAGGTCATTTTAGGTCATTTTAGATCATTTTAGGTCATTTTAGATCATTTTAGGTCATTTTAGGTCATTCCTTGTTTTAGTACCTGCGGAAATAAAGGATGCTTTTGAAGGTAAATACAAAGTCCGTGTGTTTGCAAAGTCGGTGTACTGTCAAGTGGGTTTTGGATACAGAACGCGAATTTAAAGCATTTTCTTGGACTTTACAAAACAGAAAAGGTAATGTGCAGTATTACATCCAAGTTTAATTCAAATGTTTGAACCACGAGTAAAGACACGGCCGATAAATTGACTGCAAAAGCCGTCGGCAAAACTCAAGCTTCCGTGCGTGAATTAACTGATGCTGTCACTATCACGCAGCGAAGCATGTTCGCAAAATTTTGAACATTTTTTTCCTTTTTAAATAGTTTTTTTCTGCCTCATCTTGAACAATTACCGGCCACATTTTTGTCGCACTAACATCAAACAGTTTACAATTCTTTATCAAGGTCCAAAAATCTGGAACTCTCTTCCTGGATCAATTATTAATTCATCTAGCTATTTGAACTTTAAGAAAAATATGTTAGGGTTTCTTTTTAAAAAAAACTGAGTTAGTTATGCCGCACAAGCATTGCGTAAGATTATTTAGATTAATGATAGGCATATGAGGGGGCCCCTCTTATAAGCCTGGTGGTTTCTTGGGGTCTCCTCGCCACAGTTATTGCTATAGTAAAATTCATTCCTCTTTACTTACATTTAAACGACTTTTTTACTGTTACTCTAATTTGTAATATGTATATAACTGTGTGGCAAATAAACATTCATTCATTCATTCATTCATGGAATGAAAATTTATTGTTATTGAACTTCCTGTCGCGTTTCATTTGGTTACCTTTCTTTGGCAAATTTAGGTATTTAAAGTTAACAGTGAGAACCGGCCTTTACTCTCCTTACCCTGGCTCTGAAATATATCAATAAAATTCCAGGGAATAAGGGGCAGGCTGTGAGTCATTAGGTCACACCCAGAATATAAATTTAAACTCGAGCAAGCAGAACAAGTCGATTTCATTTTATAGAAGTAAAAGTCTACTTGTGGCAAGTCTAAGTGGAGGCGTTCATGCAGCATGTAAGCATTAACTTTAAATGGCACCATGGAACTGCAAATACTCAGGCCCTGTCCACACTATGCCGGAGAAATTTAAAAAGGATGTTAATCACTCCGAAGACACATCAAATGTTTTCTGTACACACTTTGTTGGAGAAATTTGAAAATGCAACATTGGATTTGTGTTGAGGAAATCGTGACGTCATCGTTTTAGAAAAACTCCATTTTGAAAATGTTTTCCATCAACATTAAAACGCAAAGCCGGCGTTTTCAAATTCCTCGGGTTTGAACAGTGTGTTCGTTCGAAGAACGTCCGTTTTCATGGCAAATTGTTGTGGACGGAAGACCTAAACCTAGAAATAAGGCTGCGTTTTCAAATATCTCAAGCGTAGTGTGGACGGGGCCTCAGTATAGTTGTTTATCAAGTGTTACAAGTCAGACCTGAGGAGCAGGTGCTAAAATTTTGCACTGGTCGGTGATCAGATAAGATCAAATCTCTGGTGATATCAAGTATTGTTCTTGCGGACAGACTGGTTGGTGGTTTCCACTGGAATGCTAGCAGCCTCAAACCAAGAGTCTTTGTTCCCCTTGACTAGCATTCGGGAAGCAATGCGACCCTGGAGAGATACCATTTGAAGTCCGAAAATATCAGACTTCCAGGACGTTTAAATTGTGCCTAGCTCATAAACACGTGGCTCAATCAATTGCAAATCGCTCGTGTTTTCTCTAGCATGTGAGGGCACCTGTTTGATGCTCTCACAGGCTAGTTTTTTTTTGTTTTTTTTTCCCAGCCATTTTCATTGTTTTTAAAGCCAGTGAAACTTAAGGCTGCAATAGAACTAGATACTCTTTCCTGTGGATACTATAGGCAACTTGTTCATTCTATATTCGCGATTGGTCTACCTACATTGGTTACGTGAGCTGGAAGTCTTTTCCTCTCTGTTTGCTTAATTTTCTATAACTTCCCTTGACAAAGGAAAATAACCTTCGTTTCTTCGTCACCTTGTTCCAACTTGGAATGAAAATATCGCCTAGACTTTGCATTTCACTGAATGTTTACATCGGAAACTTCCATCAAAAATGTCTTGAACATGGCCTTGTACAATCCTTACAAGGACAAGATGACAATGCCAGTTTGCAACAAAACTTAAAATTAGTTTCTGTTTATCTCATTTGATAAAGAGAGAATGATTACTGTATTAAGACAGTATTGCCTTGATTTTTTCCTATCTTTCCAATGTTCACTTTTCAACCACATTTGCTGCCAACTATTTCTTGGTGAACCAGAAACAAAAATGAAAAATGTTTAAAACATAACATCGTCCACCCTCATCAAATGTGTAAGCATGATCGATTCAATTGTAATGCCTTCTTATCCAGGTATTACTTTTTTTCTTAGGTGCGTTATGAGTGAGCACTGAACCACTGCTCGTACTCTAAAGATGAAAATCAGCCACAATATTCCCTAAACCAGATAACATTAAACATAATCCAAAAAATATTGTAATTCGTTTGTTCACCTCACGAGTTTGCTCACAGAACTCTTTGATCTTGACATTGATCCTCTTTACCACAGCTACTTTCAGGTGGAGCTTGCCTTTTTCTGAGAAATCTATCCAAAAAACTCTGCATAATTCAATGCCGAACTGAAAGAACCTAGTGAACAGCAATATTGGATTGGCGAGATTGTTCCTAAAAATTAACATTTATTTGTGACAAGGTTATTTTTGATAACATGATTTAAATATGTAAGAAAATGTTTGCTAACCATGTCGGGTTAGCTGGACACATTTTTAGTAACCAAACGTTGAAACTTACTAACCGTTGGTTAACGGGTTACCATTAGTTTTGAGCCCTTTCTGTGTCAATAGTATGAGATGTTTACAGTGCCTCTGGCTTCACCAACTTGTACACTGCTAATTTTGTTTATGCACAAAATCTTTCTTTTGGAGAACACAAGGCAATGTGATACTGCGTTTTTGTTTATGATTCAGTTGTGCATGTGAGAATTGCCAGATTATGGGACGAGTGGAGGCATGCATTTGCTGCCAAGAAATTGAGGCAGTGAAAAATTAAGATATTGAGGCAGTCACAAGTGGTGAATGGCAAGAGGAGCCCACAGGTATAACCCAACATCCAGGGTTTCATTGAATCTGTATCAATTGATGGGTATTACAGACTGCTTGGTTTCAATACAAGCAGCAATGTAAAGACCCTTATGATGGGCCAGAGCATAAACTAAATTTTAGACATAAAGCTCACAGGCAACTAGCCTGATGGTTGTGGGAGATTTGGGGAAAGAGATAAGGGTCATTCTTCCATCTTGTTCCATTATATGACTCTGTAACTTTTATCCTCCACTTGGGAAAGAAGAAGAGTTTGCCTTTGAAGGGTTTTGGTATGCAGATGAGTGATTTGAATTAACCATAAACTGTTTACATGTTGAAAATATTGAAATGATATATAAAGACTTGATAATTATGTACTTAGGCCTATCTCCTATATACTGTACCATCTTTTTTTTTGTTTACAATGAATGGGTGTCATAATTTTTATTGTTCATGTTGTCATTTTAGCAATGTGTCTATATTGCTTTTGTTGGAAAATTAACTGACGACTTGTTCAAAAAAAGTTTAAACTTTACTTTTTGCATTGATAGTCTAATTGGGGACACTAACAAAATATTGTACTTATGAAAGTTAAATATAAACAAGAAAATGATTAAAATTAATGAATATGGGAGATCTTATATAGCTTACGTACAAGGCAAAATTTAAAATCTAAAATTTTTTTATCGACTACAAAGATTGGCAAGGTTCAGTTTTCCTATTTTGTGTATGAAAACAGGTTAACTGGGTGAATCTCTTTGATTGTTGGCAAGTTATGACTATAAGAATTACCTGAGACTTGAGCATCATTGAGTGATAGACCTGGAGACTTTTCAATTTGGCATCTTCTTTCAGCTCCTCTGCCTCATTGCCAATGGGGATCAAATTCTTTTGTTGTGTGTTGTAATAAACACTTACACTAAAAAACTGAAAATTGAAACATGAGGCAAATCAACTGATAGCAGCGAAGGTGTTAGCAGTGAACAAAATGGATGATGCCATTAAACAGGTTACCCAATGGTTTCTTTTTCACCACTGGCTGTGAATCCAAATAAGTGGTGTGGCCACTGTGGGAAGTTAACTCAATTGATAGCATGCTACCAATTGTTTTCCTCTCATGTTGGATTATGACATCTCCACAGTCTGTACACCTTTTTGCCAACTTATAGAGACATGAATCGCATACCAGGTATTTCGTTTTGCAGATGGGAATGCTAGATGTAGTATCCCCATCATTTTCATCTTCAGACAATAAATTGTTATCATCAGTAAATTTTTCTTCACCAGGTAACCAATGGCAATCCAGGTCTTCATGATCTCCAGCACTGATTTCTGTTTTGTAAACGGTTGATGCCATTTTTAATGGTGGAAGCCATCATTGGTAACCAAGCCTCTCAGAATGAATGATAGCATATCTGCTTTAGTTTAGGCTTGGACAAGGTAGACACTGGTTATAATTTGTTGATGGAGTAAAATGCACTCACCAAATGCTAAATTGTTCATATTCACACTGGTTTGCTTGCGGCTAGCTCTTATTTGATGTTTGGGGCAACTCTATTATTAATGTTTAAGAATGTCATGTTTTATAATTAAATTTTGGTAAGATTTGGCGGATCAACCTGGTAGTGTAGTGGTTTAAGAGGGATGTCAAGAAACAGAATTTCTGGGATCGATACTAAGTGGTTACTTGCAAAATTCATTCACAGTTAAAAAAAATTCCAAGTGTCTCAAAAATGGCATCGATGGTTTACGAAACGGAAAGCTGCATCTCCAGCAGCATCATCATCCTCATTATTACTTTCATCACCATTCTCAATGCCAACAACACTTTCATTATCTTCAGTAGGTGTTCTTAGAACAACTTCTACTTCATATAGTCAAGGTTGTGAGATAGCATTGAAGCTGTCATCCTCATATGTAGGGAAAATTAGATTAGGAGGTAGCTGCGTGGCATAACTGTGGTCATGTTTAACTTTTGATTCTTCAGTTTCGACTGAGACATGTGCCCCATCTTGGACAGGTAAGGGAAGCTCATTGCTTTTCCTCTCGGAAACATTGGTAAATGCATAATGTTGGTCTGTTTGAGTTTCCACAGTTTCATAGTAAATAGGTTCCAAACAGCTTTGAATTCCAATGTCATGCATCTGTGGTTGTGCAGGGGGTTCATGGTCAGGTTGGTATCAGCAAGGAGAGATTCCTCATTGCTTATTAAACCATCTTGGGAAGTGCTCTGATCATTTCGGGCAGTCAGTAATAGTTCTACAACAGCCTAATAAAACAGTGAAAAAATGTTTAGATGCTAGTTCTGCTCTTTTTGAATGGGACCTGAACTTTGGTTATACACATGTAGAAGAGTCCAACACAAGATTTTCTCTTGACGAAGACAATAACAAAACAAAGGTACTGTGACTGAAAATAGCCACTCAAACCATTATTGCCCTGACATGAATATTAATGTACATGTTTCAAGACTAAATTTTCAGTTTGTAGGTCTTATTTTGTTGATGGGAGAACAAGAGCAATACGACATAGCAGCATATATCGGGCATTTGATAATCTGTTGGCTAGTTAAATTATACCCTTAGTTGATTTGTTGCATCAATTTTTCAAGAATTATTATACTTTCACTTCTCTTAAATGCAAGGAATTTAATATATATAAAAAAGTACAGTCAAGAAAACAATTGAAGTAATGAAAAATCAATACAAGACAATATCAAAAGGACAGATCCCCATTCTTACGATACCAATTAACAAACATGAAATTAGGCAGACAAAAGGCAATGTGTATTAAATTGGGCAACCAAACATGTTTGTAGCAGAAATAAAAGTATATATAATACTGTAGAATACTAACTCCTTCATGTTGCTTGATAGTCATGTTTTTTTGGCCCCATGGCCAAAATCAAATTCAGGCGGTACAGCATCCTCCTTCCATCTGCGTTTAAACTTCTGTTCTGTAATCTCTGAATGGATAATCACCTTCAACCGCTCTACAAAAAATGGTCACTGCAAACATAGCTGTATTGCAGTGGCAGCATATTCTATTGTCTGATCCTCTCCAACTGTGTTTTCTTTCGCTGCTTGTCTCATGGGAACTTGTGGTAGCTTATGTCTGCTTTACTGTTTTTACTGAATAATTTGTACATCCAGGGACACAACAGCTCACCAATTTCTAGAAACCATCACCTGTGAAGAAATTATAGCTTTTTACAGATATTCTGATAAACACTATTCAAATGGAAGGCAGAGAGTGGGCCAGGGAGAGTGTACTGCTGGTCACAACAACCACCAAGGCTCCAAATATTTCACTCTTTATTTAATCCTCTTGTTTACAGGAAATTATTCTAAATCGAGTAACAGGTTAGAATTCTAGTTAACAAATGCCAAGATTAATGTACATTAACACAGAACGATAAGTATATACACATCGGTGTCTCTCCAATCTGCGACTAGTAGTTTTGGCATCAACAATCTAATCAATTAATTAGGTAAGGCATTGTTACTGGTATGTCATGTCAGATAAAAACATCATGCATTAATTTCATGTTAGAACTAAACACTTCCCTGGGCAGGAATAAGTTGTGAATATAGTTGAAAGTCAAAATATATTGAAATCATCTTAAGGTACCAGCACTGGCAAAAATTGAGAATTTTCATTTACTCTGTTTTTGCTCTGCTCATATTTCTTAGTACTCCTATTGGGACGAAAATTGGGACAAAATATGTGCACAGAAACAAGAACGGTGAAGCTAAAATTTGTTCCTTACCAGAAGTGAATGTTGTTTTTGAGTGAGGAACTGGGCCGGTTGTTAGGGTCTTTACCCATTTATCAGTTTTTCTGGGCGATATTTTTGTTCTGGTGGCTGGTTTGTGAGGTTGTTTTGGTTATTCGAACACTGTTTCCTTAGGGGATGCCATATTTGTTTTGAAAACTTCTCCCTAGACCTCAGAAGCACATTTTTGAGAAACTGGAAGTCAGGGTCAAGTGTTACCCTTAGCAACGGATAAACAAACACTTTCTGGGGCATGCAAGCTTTTTTACAGTGGTAACTGATCCAAAATGACAGCATCGAACTCGAGTGGCTACAGACATGGATTTTGTACGATTTTTCATCAAATCTTTGTCATATTGTTGACAATTCTAGCTTGACAGTTTTAAGAACAGTCAGAAAAAAAATGTTTTTTTTTCCAAACATATTTGGTAGGGAGATTCGTTACATGTAGATGAACAATCGTAGTTTCAGGCCCGGTCATATCTGTTATTAAAAAACAAGTACTGTTAAGCTTCAAATGTGATGTTGATCTTTTTTACTAGAAATGTTTCACTTGAGGATGGGCCCGAAACTATATTGATGCGTTTTGTGGCAATAAAGGTAATTCCAGTTTAATTTCACTGTATTTCCAAATATTAAGAGAGAAAAAAACAAATTTCAACTTATTGAAGCTACTAATAATTAACCAGCCAAGTGCAGTAGGGTGTCCATAAGAAAAAAAAATTGATATTCTTTTATGGTTCAATAGCCCTTTTCATGGTTAGCTTTTCTCATTTGCATTACAATGAAATCTAGCATGTATGCGAGGCAATTTTGGGCTATTTTGTAGTTTTAGACTGAAATTGCCTCACATCCATATTGGATAACATTATAATGCTTCTTTTATTGGTTTTTACTTGTATTTTTCACCTTTATGGTCTGGTATTTTGTTAAATGTTATCCGTTACAGTAAAAGAATGAAAACTCTGTTTTATTCGGTTTCATTTTGTCCTCTAAAGTCAAAAATTAACTCATATTTGCATATTCAATTTTTTCGGCTTTTGTCGCGTGGCAAAGGAAAAAATATAATTTCTTGTTTTCTTACAAGTTAAACACATCAAGTTGAGTTCTTCCTGTTGATATTTTTTAATATTTTGGCTGTTCATTTATTGAACGTCAAATAAACGAAGTCTTGAAGCCATACACATATATAATGAGGGTTCTGGGACTGGGTTTTTGGGGCACCCGACGGTGAGCTTTGCGAGCCGGCGGGTACTCAAATCCCCGGTCCCAGAACGCCTCATTATAAATGTGCGTGTAAGATTGTAGGATATGCCCCATAATATTTTTCTATTGAAGAAATGCGCTGCTAATATAGAAAGCAATGGCTGCTGCGAATTTTTCGAGAGATGTTCTTGAAATGTTTTATGGCCCGATCGAAGAGAATCAAAGGCTCACAGCCCCATTTAGCCCAACCATAGAGGACAAGTTTGAAAATGAAAGAAACAATTTCAATGAATGGTTATGTGTTTGAGAATGAGGGCCACAAAAAACAACAAAGACCTGTTCAAATTTTTTCAAAAAACCAAAAATTTATTCATAAACGTTTGCACGAATGAAGTTGAGACTCTGAAGAGCGTAGAAATACAATTTAGCCGTCTTGTGAAATTTTATATGATTCGAGATGAAAAAGTAGAAGAAATGGATCATTATTTCAATCGCATGCAGCCAGTAATCTTGAGCGAGCACAACATTGATATATTAAATCACTTGTTAAATCAGTTTATTGATCAAGTGAAAGGTGAAATAGAGGCCTGGTCTGAAAGAGGCTCAGGCTGGATAATGGACAAAATTTTGGAAGCTTTTATTAATGTGGCGCGATATCAGCCAATGCGCGGCGGAAGTTACATGCCGCTGCCAAAAAAGCTGCAAAATAAGAAAGCAATAATCAATGTGCAAAACAGAGACAATCATTGTTTGAGATGGGCACTTAGAGCGGCTTTATTTCCTGCCCTGCCCGGCTTAAAAGTCACAAGAACATCAAGCTACCCAACAGAAGATGGCCTTAATTTCACGGGCATTGATTTTCCGACGCCGGTTTCACAGATTGACAGGCTGGAGAGGCAGAATCATAATCTCGCTATAAACGTCTTTGGATGGGAAAATGATAGAGTGATCGTACACAGGATCAGCGAAAAAGGTGGCGAAATACCAAGAATCAACTTGATGTTAACAAAACAAGGAGAAAACACACATTACAGTTATGTGAAAAGGCTATCAGCTCTAATGTTTGACCAAAGCAAGAATTCAAACAGCAAAGATTTTTGCTAACGATGTTGCACGGCTATACAACGAGAGAACTGCTCGAAAGGCACAAGCCTGAATGCAAAGGGCTGCTGAAAAGCCCCACAAGAACAGAAATGCCGAAAGAAGGCGAGAACAAGATGGCCTTCAAGAACTTCTACAAACAAATGAAAGTGCCATACGTCGTTTATGCTGACTTTGAGTGCATTTTGAATAAAATCGCCACATGCGAGCCAAGCAACAAACAGAGCTTCACAGTGAAAACAGAGAAGCACGAGCCATGCGGTTTTTCTTATGTTGTTGTGAGGAGTGATGGGCGGATACAAGGCCCATTCATATACAGAGGTGAAGACGCGGTCTACGTTTTTCTCAGATATCTCTTGAACCAAGAAACAGAAATGCGCGAAGACATGGCAAACAAAAGGCCGCTTGTCATGACAAATGAAGACTGGCAAAAACACAGGAACGCGGCGGAATGCCACATTTGTAACAAAAGCTTGTACAAAGACCTCCATCTCGACTCGATGGAGGTTTTTGATCCTGATTCAGGAAAATACTGCGGCCAAAGCCACAGAAGATGCTACCACCAGGTAAACAGATACGCGCTGCGTGAAATCAGAAAACCGAAAGACACCATCGATCAATGGATCACAATAAACCAGGAAACATGCCTGTTCTGTGCAGATCCGCTGCTCGTACCAAACTTTAAAGATTCAGTGAGAGACCACGACCACATGACTGGGAAATATTGAGGAGCCGCGCATAACGAATGCAACTTCAAGCTTACACTAAACTCGAAAACAGCGCCAATTCCAGTAATCTTTCACAACTTGAAAGGCTACGATGGCCACTTGCTGATGCAAGCGATGGCGAGGGTGCAAGGAGAAATTAGATGCATCCCGACAAACACTGAGAAATACATCTCATTTACACTCGGGAATTTGAGATTTATCGACAGTGTAAATTTTCTGTTGAGCAGCCTTGACAAGCTGGTAAAAGGGAGTGATGAGTTCCCCATCATGAAAAAATTGTTGCCAGAAGAAAACAAGCGGCAGTTGCTGCGGAAGAAATGCATCTATCCTTACAAGTACATGGACTCGTTTGAAAGGTTTGACGAAACTCAACTGCCGGAGAAAGAAAAGTTCTACTTGTGTCTTTGTGGCAAAGGCATAACAGATGAAGAGTATGAACACGCAAAGAAAGTCTGGGAGACATTCGAATGCTGAAATTTTGGAGACTATCACAACCTTTACATTGGCACAGACTCGGTGCAGTTGGCAGACGTGTTTGAAAACTTCAGAAAGGTTTGCCAAGAGAAATACGGGCTTGACCCGGCGCATTACTACAGCGCGCCAGGTCTGAGTTGGGACGCGCTGCTAAAGAAAACAGGAGTTGAGCTAGAATTGCTCACAGACTTGGATATGCATCTGATGATTGAGAGGGGAATGAGGGGCGGCATATCAATGGCAAGCAAAAGGTACGCAAAAGCGAACAACTCTCAGGTCGAAGGATACGACCCAGCCCAACCAACGAACAAGATGAACAAGATCTCCATATCACCGTTTGATACAAAGCGCTGGATAGCAGATGATGGTGTCCAAACGCTTGCATACGGGCATTTCAGGCAGGCGGCAGCTGAGTATTAGGTGGCACAACCAACAGCTCTTTGCGAACGAAGCCGCGCTTAGGCCCGTCAGACAAATAATAGACAACAGGCTCATTTGGCTTGGTCTTATTTTCAACGACCTGGTAGACTTTCAAAGACCAGATCGGGTCTGTTGCTCTTTTGGTCTCGCCCTCAAGCTCGCCCGGCTGATACAAATATCTCACATTGATGAGGGGAGGAAGTTTTTTTTCGGCCACTCCAACAGGCCTGTTATACTTTGTTGGCGGTTTTGAGGAGACCGATTTCTCTTTGATTGCAACAGCAGGTTTTTTACCAATAAGGCTGGTCACCTCATTGTTCAGAGCGCTGACGACCTCGGGCAGCCTTTTCACCCACTCAGTTGACCGTTTGCCCTCAGGCAGAAGCATCTCCATGGCATACTGATGGCCAAACAAACGCTCTGCAAGCGTTCGGTTGAAACGCTCGACAATTGCCTGATCTCTGTGAATTTCAGTACGGCCACGACGAATGTAAGTTTTGTGTTTTTCCATTTCTTTTGTCACCCCATCCATAAACGCGCGGCCAGGATCAACCTGCAGCATCTGAGGCCAAGTCAAAGGACTGCGTCTGTAAATTGACTGGAACGCTTTCGCAACCTCGTCAGAGTCTTTTGAGGTCAGTGGCTCCGCCTCTTTGTAACGGCTGGCGATGTCGACAACAGTCAACGCATCTTTGTAAATCTTTCTTCCACGAGGAAGCTTATCATGAGGCCAAAAAAGAAGGTCAGCCTGGTGGACCGAGTTGCATCCTCGGAAACCCAGGGGCTACTAGCCAGGACGATGCGATATTTTCGGGCGAGTGATATGTTCGGGCGAAAGTTTACTTCAAGAGCTGGAGAGCCCCTGGGAACTTACTCTTACCGAACCAGTTTCAGAAGTGGTTGAATTCCGTCCCGCTGATTGGCCAGAAAAATATCAATCAGCGAGGAGTTCTGGCCGGGTAACTCTGTCGCCTTCTTACACGAAGCAGTTTTCTTCATCGATTGACCTAGTTTCTTGGCCCGTGCAATGGGGAAAGTTTCAGAAAAAAATATTCAATGAAGCCGAGGAAATCACTAGGCTTAACATAGGGCTAGGAACCAATACTCTTCCATCAATTTTCTCGGCGGATTTATCGAAGGTATATCGTAAATTTTTATAGTTAATGTACGCAATGTCTAAACTGTTGCTTTTGATTGCGGGGAAAGCTAGTTGAGTACCCACGGTTACTTTTAATTTCGCCCGACTGGAATTATAGCCATGATCAACTTTTCTTTATGCAAAGTTTGCCGGAAACCAGGTTCGGGAGAACAGGGATTTTGTACACAAATCCTGGTTCTTCAACGAATACCAAATCCACTTCGTCGTCATCAGGGTCACAGGAGACTGCACCTCTGCTTTGTACCAACCTAATTGAATAACGATTTGACAGAAACAGACTATATCAACAAGGTGTAGTAGAATTATAAACAATTGTATCAACATCACTTCATAAATTGTGAAATTCGCGAATAAATGATAGTTGACAAAAAGCAGTTTAATAACGGTTTTCTTGGTAGTGATACATTAAACTAAAAAAAAGCTCCACCGATTTTGATTCAATGTGTTGGTTGTGTTAGGAGGTTTATCACTTAACTATTGTTTTCCCTGCTATTTAATCTAACACGTTACCACCCAGGTGACAACGATTTGTATCAATGTAGATCATTGACATTAAAAGCAAGGAGACAATTCCATAAAAATCTTTCTCATCGGTTCTCCCATCTATAAGCTTTTCCTATTGTTCCTTGCAACCTGAAATGTAATACTAGGGACTTTGAGTTATGGATAGAGTGTTAAGTAAATCTCCAATTTCGCTTACCAGCTGGCCATTCCGTTTCAGAAAGGTCCTCCTCTGTCCATCTCATCTAGACCCTTGCACCAATTTCAATAATTTCTTCATAGCATTGAATTTTCCTTTTAGTGGACTGGGTCAACTTTAATCTGTTGCCCTTGAACTCTTGAGCAACACAATATTTGTACGTGTGACCCCTCTCCATGTCAAATTCTACTTCAACTTCATCCTTCTCTTTATCATACTCCTTTACTGTCCCGACATACCAACCTAGACATGAATTTATCAAAGAAAACACTGTCTAGTCTGAAATTAAACCACAGTTAAACCACCCTATCAATATCGAATATTTCAAAAACAGAAGATCTGTGATTAGGATATGATATCTGCTGATGTTCTGATTTGGTTTGGTTTATTGCCAGCAAGAACTGAGGCATAACTCGTGCTTGAAGGAATTGCACTGGCCTCTTGCAGCAGAACAAAGTGATTGGGTACCCAGCCCAAAAGGGGCATTCTGTCCGTTCTCGTCCACATGACACAGATGGCGTCATCCTTTATAGTTTCCAGATTTGACTCACTTTGAAAGACTTTCCTCGGATAAAAGTACCCATGGCAAGCCAACTTAACTGGCCACGCCGATGGAATATCTGGGTATACTGCATAAATAGGTCTCTCAATAACAGATGCAAGGGCAAGGATGTGAAATTGCCGAGAATAAACAGTGGGCTCTGCAGTCTGTTGAGCCAGTGCCTGTATGGCTGAGACAAGTTTACTGAAATCACCATTAAAAGTGTTTATCGCTTTCTGCTCACTGAGAAAGATGGTTATGATGGCTGCATTTGAATAACCGGAGGTTGAGGCAAACTCTTTAATTTGCGGATGATGGGCATAGAAGTCAGCGTGGGCAAATAGCTCTGAGACGGTTAGCATATGTAGAAGAGCTGAAAGAGATTCATCACCCACCAATGAAAGAGAAACAGAATTATATAGCCAGTTACCATTGCCCCTTGATTCTAGTGGCAACCATTGTTTGAAATCTGATGGCAGAAGCGCCTTGGATAAGAAGTAGATGCATGGATGTTTCGAAACATCATTTTTGCTTTTTTGCCTTGACTAAGTAGGGGAACAAAGTTGTGTAATAACTCCTGCGCTGCCTGTTTACTTGTCAAGGACTTGGGCACCTCCCTTATCTGTGAGTTGGTTAACGGATCCATTCATAATGATGAAAAGTAATTAACAGTCTAAGAAAAGCGACTTCTAAAATAGAGGCCAACTGTTGCAAATACTCTATTTCCGTAGGTTGCTTAATTCTTTTTTCTTATCGGCATTGTTTAATTTAACAAATAAGAAATTTTAAGTGAAATGACGTATTGTTGAAATCCACTCCTATACTACAAGCTACACAATAGTTTTGAATACACAATAGCACAATAGTTATTTTTTCCATATAAAAATTCAATGCTGACACTCGCACGGTTTAAAGCCATTTCAGGGTCAGTGGAACTAGCCTAAAAGTGAAGAAACACTAGCCTGTAGGCTTGTGTTCCCACAGCATTTTTAATTCTCAAACTTCCACTCGTGTCTCTTTCACTCAATAGAAATTAAACACTGTATATGTTTTCATTTTAAAAAATGTGGCTAGTTGAGAGAAAATATATTCTCTTATTATCCAACTGCACCTCGTATAGTACAAAAAACACCCAAAATGAGTACTAATATCACGCGATATTTGTGCTCCAGAGGACCGGTTAGACAGGTTTGTTTGCTGTTGACCAATCGATCAGTTAGTTGGATTTCCCGTGCCAGTTCCGTTCCACTTCGCATACTTCTGTCACCCAGTCCCTGAAATTAAATATCCACGAAATTCGCTCACACAGACATAAAAATTTGGCGTGTTGGATAATAAATCTCTTATTAGACGTTCTGTTGTGTAGCATCGCTGCGAATCTTTACTCGTTGTTTGTATTTTGACTCACAACTCGTAAAAATACTCCGCAATACTACACAACAAAACGTCTAATAAGATAATATGTCTTGGGATTTTAAGACGGCATTACCACAT
>JAHPZR010004660.1:35000-40413 GCA_019787425.1 Platygyra sinensis
ACCATGCTGATGTAGGTAGAAAAACCAGACATGATAACAGACAATTGTATACCCAAGGCATCGAGCCTACTTGGACACCTATCAAACCTGTTACCGCAGTGTTTGCAGTTGGTAAAAATCGAACTGTTCAAGTTGTAAGAAAACAGTTTCCACTTAGACCTGCTGCTGCCAAAACAATTAATAGATCACAAGGTGACACAGAAACCAGAGTTGTAGTTAACTTTGGAACTAGACGAAGAGCAATTCCTCATATGCATTATGTTGGGCTCAGCAGAGTAACAACTACAGAGAGACTCTACATCACTGAACTCTGTGAAGACAAAATAACTGTTAGCTCAGAAGTTGAGAAACATATGAAATATCTTAGAACAGAGGGCAAACTTGAACTATGCATTTCACCTGTCTACAATGCTGATGAGAGAGCTATAAAAGTGTGTTTCTTGAATGCACGTTCTTTGCATAAACATATTGATGATGTGCGTGCAGACTTAAACTACCTAAAAACAGACATCAATATTTTTTCTGAAACACGTTTCAGTAATGCTGATAGCAATACCATGTATCAAATTGGACAGTGTAATTTAGTTAGAAATGATGATATTCATAATGATAATGGTCGTCCATATGGTGGGACAGCAGTGTATAGTCGCATTGATAATTACCCTGGCTATCCATTCTGCTGTAATAGAAGTGGAATAGAAATAATTGGAATCAGATTAATGGTTATTCCTCATATAACAATTATAGGAATATACCGCTCTCCTAGAGTGTCAGTTAGTCAATTCTGCACTGCTCAAAGGCAAACACTCATGCTATCTTCAACCAAGTTTAATTTGTTTATTGGAGACTTCAATATCAATTGGCTCAATGAATATCAACGAAGACCACTTTATGATCTCTTTCTCAAGGATAACAACTATAGACAGCTAGTGTCCTGTTATACAACAGATAATGAGACTTGGATTGATCATGTATATACAAATTTGCCTGAAACACATGTGAATGTCAATATATTAGAAACATATTTCTCTGATCATAAAGGAATTTGTGCAGTAATTAGCTGCTTCAGCTAAATAATAAATTGGCTTCTTAAGTTCCCATAGTGGCCAACATAGCATTCAAAACAATTAAACTAACTCTAAGCAACTAAAAGCATATAATTATATTGTTAATTGTTTTAACTTAACAGATCAATAGAGATACTGCCAACATGTCTCAGTCATCGGACTCATCACCAAAGTAAGTATACCTTTAACAATATTTTTTTTTCATGTGTAAGATGTTTATATGGAGTCTTGTTTTTCAATCATTATAAGATAATTTACATCTGCCTATTCTTCTCTTTTCCAGAAAAAATTATCAAGAGTCCAAATCTACATGTAAGTAACCACAGTATTTCATTCAATACTTTTTTGCCTAACAAACAACTACATACCGGTTACTCTGGACCACAGTAACACTTTTATGTAATACTTACAGTATTTAGTACTTATTCAAATTTAAATGAATTCTAAACTAGTACCGGTAACTTCAAAAGTTCATGTCAGTCCTACACTTAGTTTTATACTTAGTGAAGACCACTATACAATAGCAATTCCAGTAATGAAGGTTTTGCTAATTATTTCACTAAGTGAGATTGCATTCTAGTCTCACATTGCATACTCTGGGCAGAGACTTAATATCACTAATGCTTCAAAGTAATTGAATGCATACCTCTTTTCTAATCTAATAACTGCTTAACTTCAATTTTCAGCTCTGGAAGGATATATGCATGGCTTAAGTAAAATCAAGACTGCATCAAATGGAACAACAAATTACTTTGACCTCAAGCTCCAGACGTCTGAAGATAAAAATGTTTGCATTGTTTGTTTTTTCACCACCTAAACGGAGCATTCTTCTAACTGCATATGAAAAAAGATCACCAGTTAAAATAGAAGCCAACTTGAACCCTAAAAAACGACTTAACAGCATACACAGTTCCTAAGAGTGCTAAAATAATGCTAACTGAGCTAAAGTTCAACTTCAATGAGAATCTGGACAATCATTTACATGCAGTCAGTCAAGCACTTCAATCCAACAACTATGCCACTGTAGACCTTAAGGTCAAAGTCATTATCAAAGAAGAGAATAAGAATCCCATTGTTCAAGACACAAAAACCAGATACAAGTGTGACATACTAGTGGCTGATGAAACTGGATGTGCTAAGTTGGTGTTATGGGAGAACACAATAAATCAAGTGGCAAGAGGAAAGTCCTACCATTTCAAAAATGTAACTGTGCGCATTTTCGATGATGAGGAATATCTGAACACCAATGAATCCACAACAGTTGAAGAAATAGATGATATTCAGAATATCAACGTTGATGCACCAGAAATCAAGAATAATCTCCTCAAAGTGAAAGTGGTAGGAGTAAACACAAAGAAGTCACCATCTTGGTTGGCCTTCAACCATACATTTCCAACTAGAGAGCAACCAGCACCTGATGAAGAAGAAATAACCTGTACCAATGGTAACATCACAACACTAACATCTTTCTGTAACACAAAGATGGTGGCACAAATAATTGTTAAAACTACTACTCAAGAATTAGATATCTATACATGTTTCAATGATGGCATCAAGAGTTTTCTCAAGAATGTAAAATCTGCTAAATCTTTGACACAAATAGAACCAGCAGAACTTAAACTCCTCCTCTTAAAATCTGGTCAACACACCATCATAGTTGACAAAAAGGCAAAAATCATAGCCCAATTTCTACCTGCCCCTAATCACCAGTCAACTGTAACACCCTGAGGGGCAGGAGGAGGCTTTTTGTTCATATACTGAAAGAGAAAATGTTACTTGTGCAGTAAGAACTGAGAGTTCACAAATATTCTGATATTAATAATGTTTAATTGATTATTTTCTGTGAAACTCACTACTATTGTTTTTCACATTGAGTTCAGCAAAAAAGGTAACACTCGTCAATTTGTTACAAGAATGTGAAACTGTGCACATTCAGAGGTGTAACAAATAGTGGTATCTACTAAAACTAGAACACCAGAACATCCACTAACAACCTTAGTGAACAGTTAGAATCAGGGTTAGAATTGACAGTTAGTGGTGCGCAATTAGCACCTATTGGGGGGGGGGGGTGGGGGGCGGAAAAGAGGGGGAGGGTCATAACAATATAGGCATATTGTTTGCTTGTCAGTATGGCACCTGCAATAGTAAGAATTTTCTGGTAAACTGCTAATTTGAAAACGCCCTCCCTTTTTACAAGGACTGAAATTGGAAAGGGGGTGGTTAGATCATGTTGGAGTAGCCATTGTTAGCAGATCAGTTCAGAATCCATGAAAACTTGACATTCATGACTGCAAAGTTAATTTGTTGTAAATTTGTTTACCATTTTGAAAAAATGTAGGGACTGAAGAGCAACCTTGTCATCCGTATAGTTATCATCCCTTGACTGCCTAAGAAGCCTAAGAAAAATTTTAGTTGCTGTATAGTAATTTATATTGAACAACAGTGTTCATACTATGGTGCAAACACCTTCTCTCCTTTTTTACCGTACAATGGAAAGATGCTAGATTTAGCAGGAGCAGGAGTTTGTAAAAATCATAAAGGATATTTAACAGAACACAATAAACAGTCTCTGCATTTATATAATCAAATTAATTTTATTTCTGTTAGGACTACTGCTGGGCCTCGTTCAGTCTTGCCTGGCAGGTTCCAGATAAATAAAGTTAATGTGGGCATGGCCAGCTAATGCTAGAACTCAGACAAATTATTCAAGTAAAAAAAAACGGCTTTTGGGCTGAATACGAATGCAAATCATCTGTTAACTATTTGGCGCAAGAGTCAAACATTTGAGAATTTATCCCCAATATTTGGAGTTTCATGGTAATTAAAAGCTATCTTACCAAGGATTTTTCTTTGGCACTCTTGTCAGCCTGAGACATTTTAGGTGGAAATATCTGTTTCCTGGGCACTGAAAGAACATATGGCACAACTGAATTATTATTTGGCCTTCATATCACTTTTTGGCCCATTTCAAATTCTCATAAAATAAATAAGTTAATATGAATTGTGTGAGTCTGACACAAGTCACATGTAGCTCATGACAGTCTTCACTTTATACATTGTCAAGAAAATACACAGGGGTATGGCTGCATTTAAAAATGGAGTAATTGTAGTCAGGAGATGACATAGTTGATAAAAGTGTTGTTTTTGGTCACTGACTTGTATATTACGGTAAGACCTTTCGGCTAACTCTTAAGCCTTCATCAGTTGAAAAAACCGCTTGATGTTACGCGTGATTTAAAAACTTTCAAATTGAAACGTTGAGTGTGCTGTATGTGCGTGACTAGAGAAAATTTAAGTGCATGCAAGGCACTTGTAGACTTCTGGGATGACCATGTGATCATTCCCAGCGTTTGGGTCTTCTACGGACATCCAAGCCTCCAGAGAAAGCCGCTGATGGTAATGCGCCTCATGTCCGACGACTTCAACGTTTTCAAAATCCATATGATGATGATGCTCATGAACATGGCACGCAAGTTTAGAGTTATGGTCGAACATCAGGACAGCCTTTTTGTGCTCAGAAACCAGCGTCTTCAGTGCTCTTTCGGTCTGGCCATAGTATACAAAATCGCATTGACTGCAATTGATTCTGTACACTATTTCAGATGAAGGACGGTCGGTTTCATCTTGCTGCTTGGGTCGAGGAAAAAGACTGTTGATGGTTCTCTGTGGCTGGTAGGAAACTCGCCACCTTGATGCTTTAGCGCGCGACCAATTCTTTCGGATACGCCCTTAACGTAGAGAAGTACTACATAACCATTCGTGGTAGGCTGAGATGGTTTTGTTGCCAGCGCTCTTTCGCATTCCTTGATAAAGCCAGACGGGTAATTGTTCTCTCAAAGCACCGCTTTTACTCTTCGCACCTCCTCACGTTTTCCTTTACTCGTGGAGGGAATGGCTGCATGGTGAAAGAAATTTCATCTTTGAAGGCGCCTAAAGATGTAATAAGCATTATATACGCTTTTTTAATGGTAGCCATTTTGGTGTTCCAAAACAAAGAAACGGTGGCCACATTGGTGTACCAAGTCATTCCTCCAGTAACTAAACTCTATTTTTTATGCAAAAATTGTCTTTGTTTTAGTAAACCAATATGGCTGCTGGTCAGTCTAGTAAAAGTGACCTATAGAGAGAAGTGCTTACAGCATGAGAAGATAAAATTTGTTGTCCCAAGCTCAATGTAATGGTCTATTTTATAGATGTTAATGAAAAGTACTGATGGCTTATAGATTTAAATGTGATTTGATGTTAATTTACAAAAAAGCACTTTTAATTCTAGGAAGAATAAAATTGTCATATAAATTAAGCCTTTTTACCTTGTTCTCTTTTTTCTTTGATTTATTTTCACAAAT
>JAHPZR010004664.1:0-2500 GCA_019787425.1 Platygyra sinensis
GGGTTTCAAAATGTTTTGAAGTAGGCGGCCAACTCTGGAAAAGTAGGCGTCTGTGATAATCGAGGGGCCTCCGGCCCCTCGATTCTAGGGGGGTCTGGGGCATGCTCCCCCAGAAAATTTTGAAATCTGGAAGCTCGGAAATGCCATTTTCAACGTTCTAATATCTATTTCAGAGGTAAATTGTGATTTGAGTTTTTTTTGAACAACACTTACATCCTTTTGCGTATGTATTATTGCTACAAAATTGAGTGTGAAGTTACTATGCTGTCTTAAAGATTTGCGGATAAGAAGCAACCCTGAGATTGTTTTTCACGAGTAGACTGTTACGACCAGAGTAGCCGGCGACATACAATCAAGTAGCCGGCGGAACTCCGGCGGTCGCCGGCTTGTTTTGAAACCACTGCATGTACATTCATTTCTCTTGTTTGTGTCCTCTAGGTCTCTATAAATATGACTTCATTGTCACCCCAGCTACATTGTAAAATGGCATGTGGAGATCTCATGTGGAAATTATCAAATGGAGATTAGTTAGTCAGATTGGCAACTCTAGCAATTGTAATTTCTAGCCCTGCAACAGAAGAGTCAAGTTAAAAGTTAAACTTTATTTTGGGGCAAAACCTTGCTATTCTGTAGTTCTCCCACATGCATCCCTATCATAACAAAGTCAACCCAAACCCCATTTTCATAGAGAGGCTTGAGAGGTTTCACAGAACTGTTCAATAGGCCCTTTGTACAATCCGGTCACATGGTACGGATTAAATTATGCTGGGACGCAAATATTGCAGTGAAACTTTCAAAACAAAGGAAAGTCGGGCCGGACTGGTACGAGTTCCTTTGTTTTGGAAGTCCCACTGCATTACATGTACCGGTATTTGTGTCCCAGCATAATTTATTCCGTACGATGTGACCAGATCATGCAAAGGGCCTATAGTCTACTTTTCATTATTATTTACTGATAACCAGTTGGACACTAGTGTACAATGTACCTGAGGCATTTCCTTGTAAACACTGTGACATTATTTACTATGTGTTATTGGTTTCGTTACTACATGTAAATGTAGGAGTCTCTTTCAGTCTTTGTTGAGGGGAGGAAAACAATACATGTAATGTTTTTTTTAAAATTATTATTATTATTTGTTTTTAATGCACAGCCTGAGAAGAGAACAACAAGAAGGGAATATGTTTCCCCCTATGAAAAGGCAAAAATGATGAGTATGGTAAGTTTAAAATTTAATAAAGCAGCAAATACATGCAGTTGTAACTTTAAGAAATAGAAAACATGTACCATGTTTCTATCAAGTTATAGAAACATGAGTGTAAGTTTGGGAGAACAAGAAATGCTGTGGGAACATGAGCTGCAGGCAAGTGTTTCCACAGCTTTTTCGAGTTCTCCCAAACTTTCACGAGTGTTTCTATAACTCGATAGAAACACTGCGGAGTACATGTTCTCTATTTCTTTTAGAGAACAATGCAACAAGAAAAAGGAAAACAACCTTGTTAACTTTGATTATCAAAATGTAAATTCTCTTTGCTCGTGCCATCACTATGTCAACAGCGTGCGCTAGTTCTGTGTCTCCATCGAGTTATACAAACAAGATTTTTAACCAATCAGCGTGCATGCTTTCTTAGGACTGTTTTCTAAGATTACATGTAGATATCATGGACAAGAATCTTGAACATTGATGTACAGTGCTCAACAATTGTTCATCTAAGAAGAAAATCGTGTCTTCTTCCATGGATGGTTTGTGAGTAGTGTACAGTAGAATTTGTCTGTAACACATTCTGACACATTTTTTTTTTCCTTTCAGATTCCAAAGCCATATGCAATTATAAGGCTGCATTATTATTTTTTTGAAAGCCAGGAAACTGGATGATATCAAATTGATAAACATTAAGAAAGTATTAACAAGCTTGGGGTACTTTCACCCAAAAGACAAAATTTTACTAAGGAAAATTATGCTATTTTATTGGGGTAGGAACATGTTGACAAGGGGAATGTGAGAAGGATAGACAAAGGGAAAGTGATCACCACGAGCAGTCATCTCTTGAATTGATTGCTGAACTGAAGCTGGCTTAAGATGAAGTTTTTTAAATAGCTTTCAAGCAAGTCCAGATACATGTATACTGATACAAAAGTCTTGACAGCTTTTTTTTAACCAACACTTTCTATGTTGAAGCACAATGATATGATAATAATATGAATAAAGTTCAGGTAGAAAATGTAAAGCAGTTTCCAGAGCAGAACTACATTGTAGCTACTGAACTAATTGAGGTTTGGAATCTTTTGTCAATTTCTATTGAACAAGCCTTACATGACTTAAAGTCTGTCTTGATCCAGTTCAGTTCATTCCTCTCAATGATTGTTTTTAGAAATATTTTTATAGAATTACTTATCAACACAATTACAGAAGTGTTGTATAATGTATATGGTTTTATTAAATTAGGAGAATTAACATACTTTCTTTTCCATAAGTTTAAATGTTTGTTTCAGTTCAACAAA
>JAHPZR010004664.1:7500-10000 GCA_019787425.1 Platygyra sinensis
ATGGCTTTTCACCGTTTTGGTCATAAATAGGGTATCAATTTTGGTCATTCTAATTGGTCTTAAATAGGGTATGGTTTTAGCATTCTTGCTAGTCTTGAACTGGGTGGGTTTCTTAGAAGAAGCTACTTTTTCATTATAATTTATCAATAAGACCATCAACAAAAGCCCTTCATAATTTATGTTCAGGGCAACTGTGCCAGCCACAAAGAACATAAATTAATGGTATTGAGTTTTCGGTCAGGTCATAAAAAAGGTTAGCAGAAACTATTGCAGATTTTTGTGATAAATAGGGTAAGGGTTTTTGTAAGAGGGTCTCACAACCCAACCCAACTTTTCTGGGAGTACCACCCACGGGCATTTATCTGCATCTCTCACTTAATCTCAGCCAATGTTTCACAGTGGGAGGAGAATTGCATGCAAAGATGCAAGCTGTAACACATGTAACTTGTTAACTGACCATCAGTGCAAGACAATAAATCAATTTTATTTTTTCACAGCACCACTTTAATTACAACTTTGAAAGTCACTTGCTACAAGCAAACCTGATACTGGTATCCAGAAATTACTGTGGTGTCAAACATGAATGCTGAAGGCTTTTGTTCGCATCAAATATTTAAAATTGTCCGTGCAAGGGTATGACAGAGCCACTTTACATGTAAGAGAAAATACTTCACTGGATTCACATTAGGTCAAGATGAACTGACCAGGAATTTAAACTGGTGTTAGCTGCAGTTTGTATATTCCTTCTCTTTTCACGTGACATCATGCCCTCTTGACAATTTTGCAAAGTCACTGTTTTAAAAAGTGATCACAATTTTAATAGTAACAATAACATTAAAATTACATTCATATCAGTGTTAATACACTACTAAACCAAACATCGTTCAGCTGAAAGCTTAACAAAGATGGCAAAACTTACTAGTCTAAAAAAATGAGATACTGATAACATGTGTCACATGAAAGAAATATTTTTCAGTTTATCAAATAAATTAATCATGGGCATCAAATGTTGCAACAGTATGCGTCATGCCAGGAATTTGTCGTTCACATGACCCATCACCAAGCAGCTATCCCGCAGTACTTTTTCCTGGTGGCGTAGATCTTTCTGGGAAATTCTTTTCTTCTGTTCTTCAAGCATGTATACATAGTTGGCATTGATCACTCCACGGGAGTTCTTTCCAGTTCTCCCCATACTGCTCAAGTATTCTTCCCTCTTTCTTGTCTTTTCGTGTTCCTTCTCAGCCAATTCATATTTGTATCTTTCCTCATCGGCTCTCTTTTTATCCTGTTGCATTTGCTGGAGAAGGAAACAGAAATATTCTGAATAAAAAAGGAATAAAATTCCTTGATTCCAAAAAGAAAGTATCATTTGAGTTTTAAGTAGAAATTCTCCAGATTCCCTTTATGAATAACCTATTACTTTTGGAATAGTCACTCATAGAAAGGATAAAAAACGTGATTTAAGTTCTCTTTTCCTGGTTAACTCCAAACCGGCCCGATCCAGGAACTCAAGCATTGCAAATATAAGTTACATTAAAATGCCTTAGGTAAAATTTGATAGCAGCATTTCAACTAATAATTAAACAAGGTGAGGCGTTTCTTTTTCTTGCCATCCTCAGATATCAAGGCAACAGGCGAAGATAATGAAGATAAATTCGTGCAATGCTTTTACAGTATAGATTTGATTCAGGGATTTGTAATGTGCGTCGGATTTCTAATGTTTGCCAAACTTCTTGAGTTTCAATTACACAAGTGAACCCAGAATAGTTCGTTGTTAAAGCACAGTTTTTTCGAGGTAAACCCAAAATAAATACACTAGCTTTCTATGGATGTGCTTTACGATTACTTAAGTGCCAAATTCCGGCGAAGACTGCCTCTTAGCTTTGTATATATAAACACGAAACATTCATTTAACACGATCAATGGTAGACAATGTGCAGAACTTCCAACCTGCAAAAGCGCGATCCTTGCCAAAGCGGCATGCTTCTTGTCAATAATTCTTTGTTTTCTTAAAGCTTCCTTATGGTATGCTTCAGCCATTTAGCGTATAGATGGTTGTATCACCGCTTTCTGTACGATTCGTGAAGCTATTTAGAGCATGAATGCTTTCCGTGTCCCAAATGATTTGTTGAATTCGGTATCTATGGACGAATGACGCGCGCAAAGTATTCTGGGATGTGATGGGTTTCCCCTTACAAATGACTGTGTATGTTGGTCTAAGTAAAAAAAAATTTCTTGAGGCAAATAAATTATATGATGGGATAAAGATTTGATAATTACAGGAGTCCTGCTAATTATCAAGAATGATGTTCAAGTGCAATTCTCTGAAGATAGTGTTAATGCTGAATTTTAAAACCTACTTTCCTTTACTGCAGTTGACTGAAATCAATCTAAATTTGCCGATCAAATGAATACACACCGTGAATATATGGTAAACTTTTAAGCGTCAGACAAATAGATCGAATGGGTCTGTTCTCACCTCGCCGTACTTAATCCTGGC
>JAHPZR010004664.1:12500-34103 GCA_019787425.1 Platygyra sinensis
TCTATTACACGCTGCTTCCGCTGAGCTTCAAGATGATAAGCAATCATTTTTCAGTTCCTGGGTGCCTTCCCGTAGGACTTGAGTGGAAAATGCGGGCACTGTTTAAATTAATGCGACGCCGTAAACGGATTTCTTACAATAACTCGTGGGACGTGCCAGCCATAAAAAGAATACCTCTCCGCACTAATGAATGAGATTTAAGGCTATTCTCTAAGGTGTAGAATGAAAACTTTTGTTTACAAAACGCATTTGAAAAATGCATTAGACAAAGCACTTAGTTTGCATACAAACAAGCCTTTTGTGCTTCTCTACGTGCTCAACTGACACATAAAATCACAAGGTTGATTTTCATTACGCGTTTAAAGTCATGACCCCACCCGTGATAGGCAGCTGAAAAAGTTGAATCCTTAAATTTGCGAGAAATTACACTGATTAATATTCTTTACTGTACAAGCACTTTAATAATGAACTCCCTTGCTATGCTTACATTACGATAAAGAGCCATTGACCTTTTCACAAACCAAACAATGACCTCCCAAGAGAGAAAACCCTTAATGTAATTACTTATGGCAGTTAATCGAGTGCAAACAAAGTGTTGACGAGTTCTGTCCGTGACTTCGAAGTCTGGGGTTTTGCAATCCTTACGCCGATTAGATAAGGTTAGAAAACGCGATCTTTTAGGTGCCGCTGTAGGGGATTAACGAATGTTTCTGGCCTGAATATGTACCACGAAGCATACCACCAAGAGGCTCAGAGAAGACAGAGAGTTATTGAAAGAAAACACCTTGCTTTGGAGCGGCTGAAAGAACAATACAACCGTCAGGTGAGTAAGATCTCACTGGAAATTTTCGCTGTTGTGGTAACCCTGCTCGTCGAGACAAAATCGGCGTTGAAACTTGGGGTCACTGATGATTTCTCAGCGGCGAAACTTGCTTTCTTTGAACAAAAGCCATGCAGTTACAAAGAAAAGCTTGATTACTTAGTTAATATGTTTACCAAACAAGTACTAAACAAGAAAAACAAATTTGATCAGTTCACAGTAGAAGACTGCCGATGAAGTAGCCTGTGTAGCTCGGCAGTTAAGCAATTTGAACGCGAACACACAAACACACACGGCTTTCGCGCCCTTTGGCACTCCTTATCGCGGCTTTCCCGCTTCCCTAGCGCCCTCAAATTGCTTAAAAACCGCCAAGCAAGGCAGGCTACCGATGAAGCTACAGCTGAATGTTATTGAAGACCAAGAACAAATTTTCTGATTTTGTAACTAAAACAGTAATTTCATATTCTTACACTGTACAGTCACATGCAGGAATTAACAATCAACAAATCGGTAGCCAAGGACAACGCCGTCTGAAAGATTGGTGTAATTCTAGAAATAAATGTCTCGAACGGAAAAAAAATTCGACCATCCGTCACTTAAATGGAGAAAAAAGAAATTGTTGAAATGTTCGTGGAGGACTGATAAAAACCTCGACAACTTTTCTTTACAGCTTCAGGAACTAGGCAAGAATCAAAAGACGAAAGAGAACCAATCCGGGAAAGACGAGAGGTCTGGAACTAGAGCTGGGACCCGCTCTGGCACGCGTTCGCAAACGCGCGGTACTACGCGCGAGATGCACTCGCGCGACGCCCTCTGGCTTCCAGACATCTGTCAAACCACAACTGGCAGAACGTACTACCAGCTGTTCCCGCCAAAACCGAGGCCACTGCACCAATGGCGTGACTTGAAGAACCGCATCAGACACGACTACAATCTGGTACCACTACCATATAAGGATGAGGACGTGGTCAAAAGATAGCCTTTCCGTATATTTTTATTAAGAAGACATAAAACAGTTTTGTTTCTCAATAAAAAATATGATATTTTCACGAGCTGGTTTTCACAATACAATGACAACAAAATTAATGACATGTATAGGAAAAGAAATCAATCTCTCGTGTAAGGCGCTTTTAAAAACTGAAAATACAACAGTTATTATGGCAAAATTCTGTATTTCACTTCCTTTAGTATCTTCTTGATCAGTGAATTGGCAACAGAATTATTTATGTCATCTGTACGACTTCTCAACCTTGATTCCAGACTCTCTTCTTTACCCCCCTTCTCGTCCCAAAGGAGGAGAGGGCCGGGGATCAAAAGTTGATGACCTCGAATCAATAAAACAGTCAGAGCAAGCATTACTTTTCGGGAAAATTCTTTGTGGAGAGCAGTGGATGTACACAGGCTAGATGAAAATTGTCTAAATTGAAAAGATACAACTAAAATTATGAAAGTTTCATGTTAAAAATTATGTTGTTGTACTAGGCATTCCATATATGCCCTTTCAGGATGCTGTACACTGGATAAATTAAACAAGCGAAGGACAAGTCTGGCTAGAATTCTCTGTTTACAATCATCTTCCACGACCTGAGGGAAAAAAATACATTTTAAAATTATACCACAAAGTACGTTTCACAACTAAATTTTTAAAAGACATCTTTATATACGTTTTATCTGGTTTAAGATGTCTAACCCAGGTCATAAAAGCAAACAACAGGGAGGGAGATGTCATCGCACTCAAATATTTTTGTTTCTATAGAATATAGGTTACAATGCTTTCAGAAAAGGGGTTGAACAAATTAATGCGGAACACTATTTCTACTGAACAAATTGCAAATCCCGTGCAACTGCATATTTGTAAATTTGATTGCATGAAATTAGACAAAAAATGAAATAATAATAATAATAATAATACATGAATTTATATAGTGCTCATTTCCAGAGCTCAATGGTGCTTTACAATATTTGTAATTAAAAATTAAAACCCCCACTCCTAGTTAAAATTAAAACATTGTCATGGCAACATCTGCATACGGGCCAATGTGGCCCACCAGGCCGGAGCTTATCCCGGTTTGTGTAGTATGAAACAACTAGGAGTATTTCTACTCCCCCCTGGATGGGATGCTAGTCCATCGCAGGGTTACCCCCAGCATTAAATCCGCCGCTACCCATTTATACACCTGGGTGGAGAGAGGCACCGTGAGAGTAAAGTGTCTTGCCCAAGAACACAACACATTGTCCCCGGCCAGAGCATGAACCCGGACCACTCGCTCCGGAGTCGAGCACACTAACCATGCGGCCACTGCACCTCCCACAACATTGTCATACAAATTAAAAATTAAAAAAAAAATAAAAAGTTAAAAAAAAATCAATCAAAATAAATACCTCTAAATCCTCCACCGCCACCTCTGGAGCCCCCTCTGGAACCCCCTCTGAAACCTCTTCCTCCTCCTCCTCCACCACCTCTGCCTCCTCCACGGAAGCCACCACCACCTCTTCCTCCTCCTCCACGTCCAAAACCTCGACCACCCCCTCGGCCACCCCGGCCTCCTCCTGAAATAGTACAATAAATAAGTCACTATATAACATCATTTAAAGTGTCTGCATACTATATTTAACAATTATCCTGCGAAATCGCGCGGAATATCGTCTGATACTTAGCCGACGAGGCCATAGGCCGAGTCGGCTAAAATCAGACGATATTCCGCAAGATTGAGCAGGATAATTGTTTTATTATTCAACAAATTGATAACAAAATTGATTTCCAAGCTCGTAACATTTTTAAACCTTTCTGTCAACATTTTTTCACTTCACTTTTTCTTCCCACGTACGAAGCTACGTATATCGCCGGATATCCGTCACCTACGGATGACAGATATCGAGAGCATCATGACCATATTTGGATAGTGTTACAATTTGTTGAATAATAAAATAATAAATCGTAACCTGAAAATCCAGCCATCTCCTGCCTTGTAACGCTGAGAGCAGTAGATGACTATCAATTCACAGTAAATGCACTGTGGACTTACACATCAATTTTTTTTCCGTTTCTACTGTGATAATGTTTAATGACCACTAGTACTAGACTCTAGTCAAAACAAGCTGAGCACATGCATGCAAGAAAACAGCTCATGTTGATAAAGGTTTGTGACCTCAGATTGAAATATATTTACTGCACTTAACTTCACTTTACTTTGCCGTAAGAATGGTTACGTAATACTTGGCTTCACTGTAAAAGCTAAGTTAGTTCATATAAGCACTTGACTCAAGTGCACTTGAAAATCTCAAGTCGCACTTTACAAAAGTTGGCTTCACACCTGATGACAAAGTATATTACTCAAAGCATTTATGCAATACAATCAGTCACGTATCACATATTCGATTGATCATGAAGAAATGCATAGTTTCTTTGTTGCTGAAGAACAACATAGCAATAGCAGCAATACAAAGCTAAGAAACATCTGTATCGTGAAGATGAATTAATCAACATGACACGAGCGTGGGACAAAGAAAAAATCTGAGTCCCCGACAGGAATCAAATCCATGACCTCCCGAACACCGGGGGGTGCTCAGAGCACCCCCTGGTGTTCAGGAGGTCATGGGTTCGAATCCTGTCGGGGACTCAGATTTTTTCTTTGTCCCACGCTCGTGTTGTGTTGATTAATAATTATTTATCTTTCACATTTAATATTACCGAGCTCAAAATTCACCATCTTTATTCACTTATCAACATCTGTATTTCTCTAAAATGGCTCAACAACACAGTTTTCGGCAAAGAAATCATTGTAGGGCTAAAGCTAACCTAGAAAATGCATTTCCTTGACTCGTCCGAATTCAATTCAGTTTATTCACACTTATTCACACAATGTTAATTTACAATAGAAAAGAAAGGTAAAAAGAACAAAGTAGGAAAAGTAGCGTACATGTACATGTGCACTAGGTATTAATTTGAAAAAGTGCGTAGTGGCCAAAGGAGCAGAGCTTTCGAGTTGGCCACTACCACAGTGCAGTTAATATTAAGAGGGGGTTATTTACAGAATACACATAAGGTAATCACTATTTAAGGTAGAGAACTAGGTAAAATAGATAAATTAATTACTTGATAGAGCTAGACAGAATATACGTAAGGTAATCACTGTTTAAGGCAGAGAACTAGGTAAAATAGATAATAAATAATTACTTGATAGAGCTAGATAATAATCCAAACTGACTGTCGAGTAGGAGACACATTCTTTTTTGAAGGTATTAAATGGCAGACACTTAACTTTAATGGGTATTGCCTCCCAGATTTGTGATGCCCCTACTCTAAAGCTTGCAAGGCCATAGTTACATCTAGAAGGTGGCCTATATATGTTCTGGTTAGTGGCATATCTAGTGCTATAATTATGAACTTCGGAAGCGAGTTGTACCAAATCATAGAGAGCAGGAGGTGTTTCCTTTTTTTGGAATTGAATTTTATGTACAAGGCCGGCACAGTTCAAAAGAAGTGTTTGAGTGCAAAGAAATGTGGTTAAAACTTGAAACAGCAGCTGGCTTGTAATTCGGAGAAGAGCATTTAGTGTCAGATGATATGAAAACTGATGGTTTAGACTACCTAAGAAAATGAAATTCTAGCAAGCTGTTTACTAGTATCGGTCCATTCATCAGAATTGTAGCATTTCTGTACATTGCTTTCAGTTGGCTTTCACTTTCTGTTAGTCAAGTGCATTTTCTAGTGTAGTGTAGACCATACTTGGCTTCTTTGAACTACAAATGTTTCCATGGTCACCAAGTAAAGTCCAAGTAAGTATATTTTACCCTTTCAAGAGCAAGCTAGACTAAGTGCACTTAGTTAATACTTACACGCTCTAGTGTGAAGCCAAGCAATGTCATGCCATATTCCAGAAGTCCATAATACTATATATAATATTTATTTTTTATGTTATGCATACCTCTGCCTCTGCCTCCAACACCCCCCGGCGGCCCTAGAATGTGAAGAATAGAAATTAAAGCCCAGTCCACACTCATGCATTTTCATTTGAGAATTTAGGCCCTGTCCACACTATGCTGGAGGCATAGTCGTTTAGGCATTTTGGACTTGGGGGGCAGTGACCTTCTAGCTCGAAAAAATTATGAAATTCCCCAACACGTAAAAAGACGCTTACAATTCCCACATATAATGAAACTTTCTCTGGTGTAGTGTGGACACCAAGTCAAGAATGATAATTTGAAAATGATACTATGAACGGAAACCTTTTGAAGTATTTTGGATTATTAATGAGTATGAACAAAAAAAGGCAGGTGTGAACAGGGCCAAAGACCTAAGTGTAACTCTTCAAACAAACTATGAGGTTTCTGAAAGAAAACAATTAATTATCAAAATGTAAACTGAAAATTGCAAACCTAATATAAAAAACACATTCAAGCAACATGGTTCTCACACTCATCATTCTCATCAACACAAAATTAATTTGTAAGATTTTAAAAATTGGAACAAAGAGTTGAGAATTGAACTGGAACAGACACCATGCCATACATACATGTATGATAACCTTACCTTTCTGTCCAGGTGGTTTAGGGAGAAATCTCGCCAATGGTAACAGCTTCATAGGATCAATGAAGAACTAGAAATGAGCAGAAACGAAAAGTAGTTTGTACTTTTATCATAAGGCTCTATTTCTCAGTTGCAAAATTAGAAATGAAGATGGTGGCAACTTTCAAGTAAGGACAGCTTCTGAAAAATTTATCAAGACATGAAAAGGCCTACACAGTTGCCTGTTTTTACTAAAGGAACACAAAGACAATGTTTGACTTCTTTACTTAATCAATTTGTGATCAACATGACCAGGCTTATAAAGTAGAACTCAGACAACTCAGTAAGTTATATTTAATTACTTATTACGTCTATGTTTACCTTTTGATTTTTTTGAAACGAGGATGCCTTCATATCTGTGTTTATCTTTACTGAAAAATACTGTGTATAAAACGCATGTTGTTAAGGAAATTAATTTCATGACCAATAAAGCCTACCATCCCAGTCACTCTCAAGTTAAACACAATGTTAGTCTGAAAATTTAATAGAAAGCATTGGCATCCCTGGATGATGCCATGTTAACTCATCTAATCTCTCATCTGTCATATGATAATTACTTGATCACACACTATCATATGAGCTACCAAGATCCTGGACAAATTTTAATGTGGCATCATATGTTTCATGTCAATCATACTTATTCATTTAAAAGTAATTAACTTTAACAAATCATGTACATTCATCAACATGTCCTCACTTGTGAATTGGCATCATACAGGGTTCTCAGTCACCAGTAGCCTTTTTCTCCATACACGTAGCAAACTTCTTAGTTTGTGGGTGAATTGTATCAACAGCAAGCAGTTTCACTTACAGCATCAAGGGCCAATCAAGCAACTCAGCCATAACAGTTGCTACCGGTTACAGCCCCCTTAATTAACAACACAGAATATATAATATATTGTCTTCATATTCAACTAAGGATACAAAATCTGTCATTGGACCAAATATGTCATCTACTTTGCCAATCTGTGATTTGTTTTCTAAGTAAACTGGAGCATTAAAGTAAGGAATCTTCTCATTTGTACATTTACACACCAGGTCTCCTTCACAAGGATGAAGAACATGGCCCAGCTCTAAAAGATAGAAAAAATAAGTTACAAAAGTCAGTTTTGTATCTCTTGTGCCTGCATAATCCCGAAGAACATCTTCTAAAGAAATATTAAACAATAATCTTGGAGTTTATAGCTTTCCGAACACGTGGAATACACACTGTACTATTTGGAATACCATTGTAACTGGATAATGTGTAACTCCAGAAAATATCCATACCTCCCTCACAGACCCCACCCCCCCCCCCCCCCCCCCCCCACACACACACACACACCCCTCTGTTCATACTTTCTTAAAATGTTTTGGCCTTACAGAACCCCTCACCTGCGGGAAATTCCAATCCCTTCTGTGGGGGGGGGAGTATGGATATTCCCTGGAACTGCACAATAAAGATCTAACAAGGTGACTTTTGTTTTTAATACCTGTAAATCAAATTTGATTCAATACACATCACACATATACAGTTCATTTCACACAAATTCCAGTTACCTGACATAATTTGGTACAGAAACTTTACACTGTAAACTTTAATAACTTAATAAATAACATTTCAAACCTTAAATCAGACTATTGCAAAAAGAAATTCAAAAATGACATTTTCAGACTCCATACTACAAAGACCTAAAGAGCACTCAAGCCAGTCTGTGTCACATCAAGACTACCTTGGAATGTTGTATGACATTGGGCAGACTGAACACTGGAACTGAAAACTGCAGACTGCATACGGAGATGCAGACTGGAGACATTTTAATGCAGTATTCCCATTTCCACCATGCTTTTTGACCATGAACAGGGCAAGCTGTGTGATTCTATGCCAGTTTCCATATAAATCTCTATATTTAATATCAGGGTCCAGGGCTCAAAGTTAACAACCAACTGGTCACATATGCGACTAGATTTTTGGCCGTGTGCTTAAAAACTGATTTGTGGTCGCACCACTGCGCCTTAAAAAAGGCAATATACAGTGCGACTTCTCTAGTGCTTACCCACCTGAACAAACTAACATACTCCAATTGATAAATATGGGCAACCCAGAAACTGGAGACCGGAATCTGGAACCGGAAACTGGAATCCAGAAACCGGAATACAGAATCCGGAATCCGGAGTCCACAAATCAAAGAAAACAAGTTTGCGAAAATTATTTTGCTTAGCTTTTGCCTGTAAGATATTAAGAGGCCAATCGAAAAAAACCCTCAAACTTAATATATTTGAAACAAAAATTCCGATGGCTCCTGCGGGTGTTAAAATTCACACAACCGTTACTACTAGTGAGGGCTATGATTAGGAGAATCTAAGTGCCTCGTAATATGATTCCAAGCACCCTGAGAGGGTCTAAAGTAAGCTTGCTGGTAGTTGCCTCTTTATTTAATAAGTGATCTGCAATTTACCTAAGGTATCAATTTGGCCTTTGTATTAAGTAGAAACTGAACAAGATAGAGAACACGGTCTCCGTCAGTAACAGCCCAGGTACACTGACGGTTTTCGATATCCAAAGGCTAACCTGGCTATTCTAAATATTTTTTTTCCAACAGATACGAAACTAATCCCAGATGAACACTATATCCACACTGATACTGTTACAAATCACCACCACATATTGCTGCTGGACTTCGTATCAAAACAATTAATAGAAAGGTTGTCTACTTTTCGCTTGCGAACGGATTGAACCACATGTTTTTTTAAAAACATGTGTTTCATGTGGTGAAAAGACGTTAAAGACTGCTAGAAACTCAACGCAATAGGTTGCTGCTATTGTGCTACCCCCTAGTCTTCTCAGAGCTTATTGATCTAGAAAAGAACCCCGCACTCTCAGTAGTACCAAGTTGAACGAAAGATGGATAACTTAGCCTGCGTGCCTGCGAGCAGGCTCTCGTGTTTGGGCCAAAAGACGGAGAGCCCGCGAGAAGGCTCTCGCTCAAGTTCCAATGCATAAAGGCACTAGACACTAGAGCCTGCTCAGACGCACTTTATTTAGATTCTCATAATCAGAGCCCTCATAGAGGGGAAGTTTTTGTTTTAAAAAAGATTAGTTAAGTTTGAGGGTTTTTTGCAGTTAACGTCTAATTTTTTTTTTTACCGGCACAAGCTATGCAAAATAATTTTCATGAGTTTGAGGAACTTGTTTTCTTTGATTTGTGGATTCCAGATTCCGCATTCCCGGTTCCGGTTCCAGATTCCGGTTCCGAATTCCGGTTTCCGATTTCTGGGTTTTAGGGTTGCCCGATAATATATAAATTTAAACATGCATACAACACAACCAGGCACCAAGTAATAAAGTTGCACCATTTTCCTTTCATTGGTGTGTGTTCTATTCGTCATTTTTAAGCCTAATTTCCCAGTGGATTCTCCAAACTCAAACTTTGAATTCATTTCTTCCTATGTTGTTTTGGTGGTCATACTGCTAGGTGTTCCTGGCGGAAAGCGTGGAGACTGGGGATGAGATTAAATTGTGTTCCCCTTCTTCGCAAACTTATAGAATGCTGGATTTTGTAAAGAAAGCTTTGCATAAAACTTGTCTGATATACAAAAATGTCCAGTGTTTTCTGAATGGGCCAGTCCACAAATTCTATGGCTTGAAAGCTAGCCAAATGAGCAAAGTTCATGCTAGTTCTCACAAATACCCACATGTCGAAAAAGTCAAGAATTTTCGAGAACAGAATTTCAAAGGTACTCAATGAAGCAACTTCAGTAGTTAATATCTATAACTCTTGTGTGAAATATCCTGATTCTTTAATTTGTTTTCGTTGTGTTCAATACTGCTACAATAGGCCCATTATTGCAACACGAAACCTGAGTCGCTCTTTTACGAGCAGTAATAAGTATTCTTTTGGAGTAGGTGCTACAAGTATATTTGAAGCTGTGCACCTAAAATGTTGGACTTTGACCTAATGCATAAATTACTGACATGTATTTTTCATATAACATGTTCACTAGTTATTGGCTCAAAATTGAGTGACATGACCAGTCATATATGAAGCTCGAAGTTGTCACTATTAAAACAAAGACAACAAGGACTCTATCGCGTTTCGGAGCTCCCTTTGTGCCTTCAATTTATGAGAAACAACTACACATGCATGTACATGTCTGTTACAGTTTGTGTATTCATGAAGAATAGTATAAGATAATCTGTACAGAAATCCTATCAACTACAGAAGAATTTTGTTGCTTTAAAATCAACAAATTCAATGTTAAATACTCTATTTTATTAATATCATCACCAATCTTAACAATTAAGCAACAAAAATTGTGACATTCTGAACCAATTGTTTTAAATGCCTTTTATGCACAGTCATTTGAAACCCCCGCATCCCCCCCCCTGATTTGGGCTTAGCGGGGGATTGGCATGGGCTTTCACCTCAGGATATACTCTGTTGATTCCTGGTAGGCGGGGGGAATTCGCTGGTTGTCATGGTCTTCGCATCTCCTACCAGGGGAATAAGCCGGCCAGTCCACTCCTAGTCGTCTGCATGAGTACTCTTTTTGTTTTGAAATGATTTAATTGTTCACAATTATAAAGGAATTAACCATTACATATACATAATTGTCAGTAATGGTATCACTGTCTCACAATATTTTTTTAATCGTTATTGGGGACACGTACATCTCGATCTGGGCAGGAATGATTTCACTTTAACCTCATGATGACTTTGATCGATAGCGCATGTGAATTGTATCAGGTTTCTCCGCCCTTTAAACTGTGTTGAATCAATTCTTTAATAGTGTGATCACATTGACTACCCCAATCATCCAAAATGAATAACGAGACTGAATCGATCAGTTGAGACAATTTCAATTCTACTATTATTTGTGTGATTATAGCACTACTGTACTTAAGCTGTCTGTTGTGTTTCATTGTCAATTTATCCAGAAGTATCGATGAAACTACATGTACCTCTGCCCCAAAGATATTTTGACATTTATTCTGCTTTGAGGAGCCTTTGCAACTTATTTGCTGGCTGCTCAAGAATCAATGTTTTTACTTCATGGCTGCCAACAGTGTCTTTTAACACGATAGTGTTACGCTTGGCAAATAATCCAAGCTGTTTTACAAAAAAACTATCGAAGTAGTCCATGTCTGGCGTGGAAACAGTAGGTCGGCGGCGGCAACTTCGCCTTTCCTCCCCACGTCAGCCTACACTCAGCTTTTTCTTGTCCCGGGGCCAGGTCCTGCCCTCTTCCCTCCGGTCCCCCCCCTCTCCCTTCCCCCTTGCCCTCCACCCCCCCTTTTTTCTTTCTCGTCCCTTTCGCTCTCTCCCCCTCCCTTCCGTCCTTTCTCTTGCCCCTTTTGTTTTTTTTTTGCCGCTGAACTCGGCCTCGGTAGAGATGCACAGGGCGGTGCGGGGCGTTTCAACGTGACTGAGTGCCTTTTTACAACGGCATTTAGAGCTAACCAATTTGTAAGATTTTTGTTTCAAATTTTGTGCTTACATTGGTTAAGCATTGGTGATGATATTAATAAAATAGAGTATTTAACATTGATTTGTTGATTTTAAAGCAACAAAATTCTTCTGTAGTTGATAGGATTTCTGTACAGATTATCTTATACTATTCTTCATGAATACACAACTGTAACAGACATGTACATGCATGTGTAGTTGTTTCTCATAAATTGAAGGCACAAAGGGAGCTCCGAAACGCGATAGAGTCCTTGTTGTCTTTGTTTTAATAGTGACAACTTCGAGCTTCATATATGACTGGTCATGTCACTCAATTTTGAGCCAATAACTAGTGAACATTGTTATATGAAAAATACATGTCAGTAATTTATGCATTAGGTCAAAGTCAAACATTTTAGGTGCACAGCTTCAAATATACTTGTAGCACCTACTCCAAAAGAATACTTATTACTGCTCGTAAAAGAGCGACTCAGGTTTCGTGTTGCAATAATGGGCCTATTGTAGCAGTATTGAACACAACGAAAACAAATTAAAGAATCAGGATATTTCACACAAGAGTTATAGATATTAACTACTGAAGTTGCTTCATTGAGTACCTTTGAAATTCTGTTCTCGAAAATTCTTGACTTTTTCGACATGTGGGTATTTGTGAGAACTAGCATGAACTTTGCTCATTTGGCTAGCTTTCAAGCCATAGAATTTGTGGACTGCCCATTCAGAAAACACTGGACATTTTTGTATATCAGACAAGTTTTATGCAAAGCTTTCTTTACAAAATCCAGCATTCTATAAGTTCGCGAAGAAGGGGAACACAATTTAATCTCATCCCCAGTCTCCACGCTTCCGCCAGGAACACCTAGCACTATGACCACCAAAACAACATAGGAAGAAATGAATTCAAAGTTTGAGTTTGGAGAATCCACTGGGAAATTAGGCTTAAAAATGACGAATAGAAACACACACCAATGAAAGGAAAATGGTGCAACTTTATTACTTGGTGCCTGGTTGTGTTGTATGCATGTTTAAATTTATATATTATCGGGCAACCCTAAAACCCAGAAATCGGAAACTGGAATTCGGAACCGGAATCTGGAACCGGAACCGGGAATGCGGAATCTGGAATCCACAAATCAAGAAAACAAGTTCTTTAAACTCATGAAAATTATTTTGCATAACTTGTGCCGGTAAAAAAATAGATGCTAAGCAAAAAAACCCTCAAACGTAACCTTTTTTAAAACAAAAACTTCCGTCTGTGAGGGCTCTGATTATGAGAATCTAAATAAAGTGCGTCTGAGCAGGCTCTAGTGTCTAGTGCCTTTATGCATTGGAACTTGAGCGAGAGCCTTCTCGCGGGCTCTCCGTCTTTTGGCCCAAACACGAGAGCCTGCTCGCAGGCACGCAGGCTAAGTTATCCATCTTTCGTTCAACTTGGTACTACTGAGAGTGCGGGGTTCTTTTCTAGATCAATAAGCTCTGAGAAGACTAGGGGGTAGCACAATAGCAGCAACCTATTGCGTTGAGTTTCTAGCAGTCTTTTAACGTCTTTTCACCACATGAAACACATGTTTTTTAAAAAACATGTGGTTCAATCCGTTCGCAAGCGAAAAGTAGACAACCTTTCTATTAATTGTTTTAATACGAAGTCCAGCAGCAATATGTGGTGGTGATTTGTAACAGTATCAGTGTGGATATAGTGTTCATCTGGGATTAGTTTCGTATCTGTTGGAAAAAAAATATTTAGAATAGCCAGGTTAGCCTTTGGATATCGAAAACCGTCAGTGTACCTGGGCTGTTACTGACGGAGACCGTGTTCTCTATCTTGTTCAGTTTCTACTTAATACAAAGGCCAAATTGATACCTTAGGTAAATTGCAGATCACTTATTAAATAAAGAGGCAACTACCAGCAAGCTTACTTTAGACCCTCTCAGGGTGCTTGGAATCATATTACGAGGCACTTAGATTCTCCTAATCATAGCCCTCACTAGTAGTAACGGTTGTGTGAATTTTAACACCCGCAGGAGCCCATCGGAATTTTTGTTTCCAAATATATTAAGTTTGAGGGTTTTTTTTCGATTGGCCTCTTAATATCTTACAGGCAAAAGCTAAGCAAAATAATTTTCGCAAACTTGTTTTCTTTGATTTGTGGACTCCGGATTCCAGATTCTGTATTCCGGTTTCGGATTCCAGTTTCCGGTTCCAGATTCCAGTCTCCAGTTTCTGGGTTGCCCATATTTATCAATTGGAGTATGTTAGTTTGTTCAGGTGGGTAAGCACTAGAGAAGTCGCACTGTATATTGCCTTTTTTAAGGCGCAGTGGTGCGACCACAAATCAGTTTTTAAGTACACGGCCAAAAATCTAGTCGCATATGTGACCAGTTGGTTGTTAACTTTGAGCCCTGGACCCTGATATTAAATATAGAGATTTATATGGAAACTGGCATAGAAACAGCTTGCCCTGTTCATGGTCAAAAAGCATGGTGGAAATGGGAATACTGCATTAAAATGTCTCCAGTCTGCAGTCTTCCGTATGCAGTCTGCAGTTTTCAGTTCCAGTGTTCAGTCTGCCCAATGTCATACAACATTCCAAGGTAGTCTTGATGTGACACAGACTGGCTTGAGTGCTCTTTAGGTCTTTGTAGTATGGAGTCTGAAAATGTCATTTTTGAATTTCTTTTTGCAATAGTCTGATTTAAGGTTTGAAATGTTATTTATTAAGTTTATTAAAGTTTACAGTGTAAAGTTTCTGTACCAAATTATGTCAGGTAACTGGAATTTGTGTGAAATGAACTGTATATGTGTGATGTGTATTGAATCAAATTTGATTTACAGGTATTAAAACAAAAGTCACCTTGTTAGATCTTTATTGTGCAGTTCCAGGGAATATCCATACTCCCCCCCACAGATGGGATTGGAATTTCCCGCAGGTGAGGGGTTCTGTAAGGCCAAAACATTTTAAGAAAGTATGAACAGAGGGGTGTGTGTGTGTGTGTGTGGGGGGGGGGGGGGGGGGGGGTGGGGGTCTGTGAGGGAGGTATGGATATTTTCTGGAGTTACACATTATCCAGTTACAATGGTATTCCAAATAGTATAGTGTGTATTCCACGTGTTCCGGAAAGCTATAAACTCCAAGATTATTGTTTAATATTTCTTTAGAAGATGATTATGCAGGCACAAGAGATACAAAACTGACTTTTGTAACTTATTTTTTCTATCTTTTAGAGCTGGGCCATGTTCTTCATCCTTGTGAAGGAGACCTGGTGTGTAAATGTACAAATGAGAAGATTCCTTACTTTAATGCTCCAGTTTACTTAGAAAACAAATCACAGATTGGCAAAGTAGATGACATATTTGGTCCAATGACAGATTTTGTATCCTTAGTTGAATATGAAGACAATATATTATATATTCTGTGTTGTTAATTAAGGGGGCTGTAACCTGTAGCAACTGTTATGGCTGAGTTGCTTGATTGGCCCTTGATGCTGTAAGTGAAACTGCTTGCTGTTGATACAATTCACCCACAAACTAAGAAGTTTGCTACGTGTATGGAGAAAAAGGCTACTGGTGACTGAGAACCCTGTATGATGCCAATTCACAAGTGAGGACATGTTGATGAATGTACATGATTTGTTAAAGTTAATTACTTTTAAATGAATAAGTATGATTGACATGAAACATATGATGCCACATTAAAATTTGTCCAGGATCTTGGTAGCTCATATGATAGTGTGTGATCAAGTAAATATCATATGACAGATGAGAGATTAGATGAGTTAACATGGCATCATCCAGGGATGCCAATGCTTTCTATTAAATTTTCAGACTAACATTGTGTTTAACTTGAGAGTGACTGGGATGGTAGGCTTTATTGGTCGTGAAATTAATTTCCTTAACAACATGCTTTTTATACACAGTATTTTTCTGTAAAGATAAACACAGATATGAAGGCATCCTCGTTTCAAAAAAATCAAAAGGTAAACATAGACGTAATAAGTAATTAAATATAACTTACTGAGTTGTCTGAGTTCTACTTTATAAGCCTGGTCATGTTGATCACAAATTGATTAAGTAAAGAAGTCAAACATTGTCTTTGTGTTCCTTTAGTAAAACAGGCAACTGTGTAGGCCTTTTCATGTCTTGATAAATTTTTCAGAAGCTGTCCTTACTTGAAAGTTGCCACCATCTTCATTTCTAATTTTGCAACTGAGAAATAGAGCCTTATGATAAAAGTACAAACTACTTTTCGTTTCTGCTCATTTCTAGTTCTTCATTGATCCTATGAAGCTGTTACCATTGGCGAGATTTCTCCCTAAACCACCTGGACAGAAAGGTAAGGTTATCATACATGTATGTATGGCATGGTGTCTGTTCCAGTTCACTTCTCAACTCTTTGTTCCAATTTTTAAAATCTTACAAATTAATTTTGTGTTGATGAGAATGATGAGTGTGAGAACCATGTTGCTTGAATGTGTTTTTTATATTAGGTTTGCAATTTTCAGTTTACATTTTGAAAATTTATTGTTTTCTTTCAGAAACCTCATAGTTTGTTTCAAGAAGAGTTACACTTAGGTCTTTGGCCCTGTTCACACCTGCCTTTTTTTGTTCATACTCATTAATAATCCAAAATACTTCAAAAGGTTTCCGTTCATAGTATCATTTTCAAATTATCATTCTTGACTTGGTGTCCACACTACACCAGAGAAAGTTTCATTATATGTGGGAATTGTAAGCGTCTTTTTACATGTTGGGGAATTTCATAATTTTTTCGAGCTAGAAGGTCACTGCCCCCCAAGTCCAAAATGCCTAAACGACTATGCCTCCAGCATAGTGTGGACCGGGCCTAAATGCTCAAATGAAAATGCATGAGTGTGGACTGGGCTTTAATTTCTATTCTTCACATTCTAGGGCCGCTGGGGGGTGTTGGAGGCAGAGGCAGAGGTATGCATAACATAAAAAATAAATATTATATATAGTATTATGGACTTCTGGAATATGGCATGACATTGCTTGGCTTCACACTAGAGCGTGTAAGTATTAACTAAGTGCACTAGCTTGCTCTTGAAAGGGTAAAATATACTTACTTGGACTTTACTTGGTGACCATGGAAACATTTGTAGTTCAAAGAAGCCAAGTATGGTCTACACTACACTAGAAAATGCACTTGACTAACAGAAAGTGAAAGCCAACTGAAAGCAATGTACAGAAATGCTACAATTCTGATGAATGGACCGATACTAGTAAACAGCTTGCTAGAATTTCATTTTCTTAGGTAGTCTAAACCATCAGTTTTCATATCATCTGACACTAAATGCTCTTCTCCGAATTACAAGCCAGCTGCTGTTTCAAGTTTTAACCACATTTCTTTGCACTCAAACACTTCTGTTGAACTTTGCCGGCCTTGTACATAAAATTCAATTCCAAAAAAAGGAAACACCTCCTGCTCTCTATGATTTGGTACAACTCGCTTCCGAAGTTCATAATTATAGCACTAGATATGCCACTAACCAGAACATATATAGGCCACCTTCTAGATATAACTATGGCCTTGCAAGCTTTAGAGTAGTGGCATCACAAATCTGGGAGGCAATACCCATTAAAGTTAAGTGTCTGCCATTTAATACCTTCAAAAAAGAATGTGTCTCCTACTCGACAGTCAGTTTGGATTATTATCTAGCTCTATCAAGTAATTAATAATTGAAGGCCTTCATGCAAAAAGGGCGTATATCGGTTTTTGGCCGATTTTCATTTTTTTCAGGATCGAGCTAATTTTTCACAGACTGACTTGTTTTGACATGAAACGCATCGTTCTGTAATTGCTTTGGTGGTCATTCGCTTCGTTCTCTAGAAATAACGTATGCCAAAAACTCAGTTTTGCGTGAAGCGGCATCTTTATGAGCAAATCTTTCGAAGGCAGATTTCGACGCGACCCGAACTTAAACGATTACTGTTGGCAGCTTCGACAGCAAGTTAAAATTTTTAAATTGATGTTTTGGTTTGTGAAATAGCTAGAGAAACAGAAAAAAAAAAAAAAAAAGCGCCGGACCTTGTATCGAACCCGCATCACAACAAAACAAATCCAGACCCGCTCTGTACCGCGCCTTAATCGCTTGTACTAATGGAGCAGCACTAAGCAGCAGTAACTGATTTGCGTAATTATACGAATAATAAAACTAAGTGAAACAAAAGGTTTCTTTTGTTTCTCGTTGAACAAAAGGTCTCCAAAAGAAAATCGGCCAAAAACCGACATACGCCCTTTTTGCATGAAGGCCTGCAATTATCTATTTTACCTAGTTCTCTGCCTTAAACAGTGATTACCTTACGTATATTCTGTCTAGCTCTATCAAGTAATTAATTTATCTATTTTACCTAGTTCTCTACCTTAAATAGTGATTACCTTATGTGTATTCTGTAAATAACCCCCTCTTAATATTAACTGCACTGTGGTAGTGGCCAACTCGAAAGCTCTGCTCCTTTGGCCACTACGCACTTTTTCAAATTAATATCTAGTGCACATGTACATGTACGCTACTTTTCCTACTTTGTTCTTTTTACCTTTCTTTTCTATTGTAAATTTACATTGTGTGAATAAGTGTGAATAAACTGAATTGAATTCGGACGAGTCAAGGAAATGCATTTTCTAGGTTAGCTTTAGCCCTACAATGATTTCTTTGCCGAAAACTGTGTTGTTGAGCCATTTTAGAGAAATACAGATGTTGATAAGTGAATAAAGATGGTGAATTTTGAGCTCGGTAATATTAAATGTGAAAGATAAATAATTATTAATCAACACAACACGAGCGTGGGACAAAGAAAAAATCTGAGTCCCCGACAGGATTCGAACCCATGACCTCCTGAACACCAGGGGGTGCTCTGAGCACCCCCCGGTGTTCGGGAGGTCATGGATTTGATTCCTGTTGGGGACTCAGATTTTTTCTTTGTCCCACGCTCGTGTCATGTTGATTAATTCATCTTCACGATACAGATGTTTCTTAGCTTTGTATTGCTGCTATTGCTATGTTGTTCTTCAGCAACAAAGAAACTATGCATTTCTTCATGATCAATCGAATATGTGATACGTGACTGATTGTATTGCATAAATGCTTCGAGTAATATACTTTGTCATCAGGTGTGAAGCCAACTTTTGTAAAGTGCGACTTGAGATTTTCAAGTGCACTTGAGTCAAGTGCTTATATGAACTAACTTAGCTTGTAGAGTGAAGCCAGTTGAAGTATTACCATTCTTACGGCAAAGTAAAGTGAAGTTTTAAGTGCAGTAAATATATTTCAATCTGAGGCCACAAACCTTTATCAACATGAGCTGTTTTCTTGCATGCATGTGCTCAGCTTGTTTTGACTAGAGTGTAGTAGTAGTGGTCATTAAACATTATCACAGTAGAAACTGAAAAAAAATTGATGTGTAAGTCCACAGTGCATTTACTGTGAATTGATAGTCATCTCCTGCTCTCAGCATTACAAGGCAGGAGATGGCTGGATTTTCAGGTTACGATTTATTATTTTATTATTCAACAAATTGTAACACTATCCAAATATGGTCATGATGCTCTCGATATCTGTCATCCGTAGGTGACGGATATCCGGCGATATACATAGCTTCGTACGTGGGAAGAAAAAGTGAAGTGAAAAAATGTCGACAGAAAGGTTTAAAAATGTTACGAGCTTGGAAATCAATTTTGTTATCAATTTGTTGAATAATAAAACAATTATCCTGCTCAATCTTGCGGAATATCGTCTGATTTTAGCCGACTCGGCCTATGGCCTCGTCGGCTAAGTATCAGACGATATTCCGCGCAATTTCGCAGGATAATTGTTAAATATAGTATGCAGACACTTTAAATGATGTTATATAGTGACTTATTTATTGTACTATTTCAGGAGGAGGCCGGGGTGGCCGAGGGGGTGGTCGAGGTTTTGGACGTGGAGGAGGAGGAAGAGGTGGTGGTGGCTTCCGTGGAGGAGGCAGAGGTGGTGGAGGAGGAGGAGGAAGAGGTTTCAGAGGGGGTTCCAGAGGGGGCTCCAGAGGTGGTGGTGGAGGATTTAGAGGTATTTATTTTGATTGATTTTTTTTTAACTTTTTATTTTTTTTTTAATTTTTAATTTGTATGACAATGTTGTGGGAGGTGCAGTGGCCGCATGGTTAGTGTGCTCGACTCCGGAGCGAGTGGTCCGGGTTCATGCTCTGGCCGGGGACAATGTGTTGTGTTCTTGGGCAAGACACTTTACTCTCACGGTGCCTCTCTCCACCCAGGTGTATAAATGGGTAGCGGCGGATTTAATGCTGGGGGTAACCCTGCGATGGACTAGCATCCCATCCAGGGGGGAGTAGAAATACTCCTAGTTGTTTCATACTACACAAACCGGGATAAGCTCCGGCCTGGTGGGCCACATTGGCCCGTATGCAGATGTTGCCATGACAATGTTTTAATTTTAACTAGGAGTGGGGGTTTTAATTTTTAATTACAAATATTGTAAAGCACCATTGAGCTCTGGAAATGAGCACTATATAAATTCATGTATTATTATTATTATTATTTCATTTTTTGTCTAATTTCATGCAATCAAATTTACAAATATGCAGTTGCACGGGATTTGCAATTTGTTCAGTAGAAATAGTGTTCCGCATTAATTTGTTCAACCCCTTTTCTGAAAGCATTGTAACCTATATTCTATAGAAACAAAAATATTTGAGTGCGATGACATCTCCCTCCCTGTTGTTTGCTTTTATGACCTGGGTTAGACATCTTAAACCAGATAAAACGTATATAAAGATGTCTTTTAAAAATTTAGTTGTGAAACGTACTTTGTGGTATAATTTTAAAATGTATTTTTTTTCCCTCAGGTCGTGGAAGATGATTGTAAACAGAGAATTCTAGCCAGACTTGTCCTTCGCTTGTTTAATTTATCCAGTGTACAGCATCCTGAAAGGGCATATATGGAATGCCTAGTACAACAACATAATTTTTAACATGAAACTTTCATAATTTTAGTTGTATCTTTTCAATTTAGACAATTTTCATCTAGCCTGTGTACATCCACTGCTCTCCACAAAGAATTTTCCTTGCTCTGACTGTTTTATTGATTCGAGGTCATCAACTTTTGATCCCCGGCCCTCTCCTCCTTTGGGACGACAAGGGGGTAAAGAAGAGAGTCTGGAATCAAGGTTGAGAAGTCGTACAGATGACATAAATAATTCTGTTGCCAATTCACTGATCAAGAAGATACTAAAGGAAGTGAAATACAGAATTTTGCCATAATAACTGTTGTATTTTCAGTTTTTAAAAGCGCCTTACACGAGAGATTGATTTCTTTTCCTATACATGTCATTAATTTTGTTGTCATTGTATTGTGAAAACCAGCTCGTGAAAATATCATATTTTTTATTGAGAAACAAAACTGTTTTATGTCTTCTTAATAAAAATATACGGAAAGGCTATCTTTTGACCACGTCCTCATCCTTATATGGTAGTGGTACCAGATTGTAGTCGTGTCTGATGCGGTTCTTCAAGTCACGCCATTGGTGCAGTGGCCTCGGTTTTGGCGGGAACAGCTGGTAGTACGTTCTGCCAGTTGTGGTTTGACAGATGTCTGGAAGCCAGAGGGCGTCGCGCGAGTGCATCTCGCGCGTAGTACCGCGCGTTTGCGAACGCGTGCCAGAGCGGGTCCCAGCTCTAGTTCCAGACCTCTCGTCTTTCCCGGATTGGTTCTCTTTCGTCTTTTGATTCTTGCCTAGTTCCTGAAGCTGTAAAGAAAAG
>JAHPZR010004665.1:0-17631 GCA_019787425.1 Platygyra sinensis
AAGTAATGGCAGATTTACCGCAGCGACTAGGCTAACTCCTGATGAGCCCTCAACGTTCTCTACGTGGCATAGATTTCTTTCTCTTTGGTCCTTGTACGTGAAGCCTAGGCAGAAGTAGACTGTAAAATGTTATGGATGATGTCTTGTTCTCCTATTGCTTAGCGATGCGAGCAACCTCACATTGAAGTGACCTAAAATCTCTCTGAAACGCTGGATTCGTTTTATTAACGGCCATTCGCATAGATTCTTAAGATCCACAAGAGGAATGTCGCAAGTGATGACTAAGATGAGTACTGATAATGTACCGAAATTTGATGTGCGTAGAGAGGGAGATCCGTGAACCACTAATCAGTCTGTGATCCAGCAGAAGGATTTTGCAAAAATCGGTTTGATTATCACCTAGCAAGAATATCGAGTGGAAAGTTTTAACAGACAACCCCCCCTGGAGCATCGCACATTTTGAGGGATCTGGGATCGGAAGTAATTTCGTGTCAGTAAAAAAGAATTCTGAGAGTCCTTCCTGTAGAGCGCAATTGGTTTCTGAGGAGACAGCACTCACTGCGAACATTGATGACGGAAGTTGAGGGATTTCTGACTGTCGAAAAGACCCTTTGCATACACACTAGACAGTGCTGAGTTCCAATCGCGGACGCAGAAACCTTTAACCCTCCCCAACCACTTGTTACTTCTTCCGTTCGATTTTAATTTGCCGCCTAGAACCTTCCAGAAGAATGATTTATAATCTTGCCTCCGGTCTCGCTGGAATCAGATTCAAACTACCTCGTCGTGACGTAGTTTTGGACGCAGATGGATGTCGGATATAACTTAAACCAAGCTGCAAGAGCTGGCAGACAATTGATTCAAGCCACGTTTGTGATTTTGTGCGAGTTGGAGGCACACCTAGTTCTCATCGCCTGATGAAAGAGTTCAGTCGTGGCCAATGGCCTCTAGGTCGCGTTCTCCCCCCTCAAAGTCCACTCCACCCATGAAGAGGGAGGGATTTGTCCGTTCGGGTCAGGTTGCCACAAAGTCGTTCTGTAATGGACAAGTCGCCACTTCAAAGTTTGTGTTTTCCTCGAGCACAGAAAGTTAAAGGTCTCTATTTTGGTTTATTCATTCGCTTGTTAATTTTGTGCACTAGACTTTCGTGGAACACTGAATTATTTTACTCTGGAGAACCCTACACATTAGATCTATCATACAAATGCTTCTAGTCATTAAGTACTTTTGTTATACTTAGTGTACTCTTCAGATTTAGTTCAGGGGCCGGTTATGTTAGCGCGCACTAGAACTTTCTCCGCCTTACTCTTTGTTGGCGTGTCACGTTTTTTTTTCCGTGACATCCTGGGTATTACGTAATGGCTAGATTTTGTTTTTTGTTTTCTCTAGTATATAAGCAGGCTTGATAATTATTTTCCGCTGTGCTTGTAAGTTTTGCCTGCAGTAATGTTTGGCCTGCTTTTCATCAACTGTTGGTGAACTCAAAAGTATTATTCTGCAATTTTGTTCCGTTGCGAAATATCGCCACAGATTTTGTAAGTATACTTTATACATCCGGTTCTTTGGGTCGTTATGATTATGCATCAGCCAAAGCATCTCCTGTGAGCTTATAATGTCGAATTGCCAATGTCATTATAAGCAATACACTCTCGGAAAGCCAAAGAGGACAAGTTGGATAAACAGTGGCATCTTCATCTTTTCCTGCACTTTCACTTTCATTCATAGAAAATAAGCTATCATCATGATGCACTTCATGTGTTTCACTGTGTGTTTCGAAATCAGAAGAGATGTAGCTGCAAACGATCTCATCAGACTCCTGTGAACTCGAGAAAGTCTCTTCGATTTCATCAGCTTTCTCAGTGTTGATATTATTTTCGTCCTCCACAGAGCTCAGACTTTCACCATCCCCATGCATCTCGTGAAGAAGAAGATTGTCATTTTGTTCGGAAGACAAGCACATGTCCACGTACTCCAGCTAAAGGGGCCGTATTTCAGTTGCTAAACCTCCATTAATATCATTGTGAGGAGGAATTACACTTGAAATCACTTTCAAATGACGCCTTAAACTACGTTTTGGGGGCATAGGATTAAGAGAAGCACGAAAAGTGTTGTATCCCTTTCGTTTTCTTCCAGAAATCATGGCCGTTTTGAGCCACGCAGATTTCGTTGTGTTGACAAAATGGAAGCACGGCCGAGCAGAGAGTGGGACCGAGAGAAACAAATGGATGTGATTGGCTGGGCGAAAAAATTTCACAGCTTGCCGGCAAGGTTTGAGATTCGGCGGCATTTTTGACTTGAATGCCTTGGCGTCGTTTTAACGTATAGGAAGCACATTTATCACTGCGGATCTGTGAATTTCAGCTGTCTGTTCACCTTAACTTATCAGCTTTTAACAATTTTGGAAATGGTTGGCAGAACACCACGAGTTACTAAAGCTCCAACACGCTTTCAAGACGACGGTGGTAAGCTATCTTTCCTTGATCCAAAAAATAGGCAGGTTGTTTAGATGTGCCAGTTGCGAATCAGTTCCATCGAACGTTGTTTCGATCGAAGTTCGTTTTGATCGATAAAAGTCGATTCGATTGAAGGCAAGATTGCTTAGTGTATTGAACTTACTATTTATCAAATGTGTTTCGCTTGAAACAATCTTCGATCGAACTGACTCGATACTGCCACAACTTGTGAACAAAACGGTGGCTTATGACTACAATATGTTCTCAAGGACAGAGACAAAATTAAAATACAGGATGAGCAGGATTGCCATGCGAAGCATACTGGGAAGATACACAGATCAAAGGCTGGTTTCCAGCTATAATCCTTGCTTTTTGAGGTAAGTTTTATGTCTGTTAGGGAAAGTTCATTTAATATGACAAGGGGGGGAATGAAGATATTGAGGGGGAGCTCCAAAAATTTTTACCCACCTGAAGGGGGGCTCTAAAAAATTTGTTGGGCTAGGAGAGGGGTTCTGAAATTTTTACTACCAAAGGGGGGGAGGGGCTCCTAAAAAATTGAACCGCTAGCGAGGGGGGCTACTAAAATTTCAAGCTTCGAGTTTCAAAATCCTCATGCCCCCCCCCCCCTTGTCATATTAAATGAACTTTCCCCTAATACTTATATTCGCTTATATACTTTACTGATCCTCTTCCAGTGGAACTTGTTAGCTACTGCAGTAGGCCCTAATAGATGCTAATGAATGATCATTGCTTGAGAATAGAGACAACAAGAAGCCCAAACTGCAAGAGTGGTCTTATCGTTCTTTGTAATATTTAATCACGACTGATATGCTGAATTACACATATATCTTTAAAAAAAAAAAATACTCACCTAATTTCTTCACTGAACTGTTACATTTTACTTTGACTTGCTGATCTGTAGTTCCTTCTAATTAACCCTTTAATGCCCAATAGTGACTTATAGATTTTACTCTGTCTAACGCCAGACGATTTTACTCGTCAAAGGGAGGCCCCTTGGGCACTAAAGGGTTAAAAAACTATCTCCTTTAACCCTTTAATGCCCAATAGTGACTTATAGATTTTACTCTGTCTAACGCCAGACGATTTTACTCGTCAAAGGGAGGCCCCTTGGGCACTAAAGGGTTAATGATCCCAAACACAATCTAAATAATTTTATTAACTGTCTCTAAGTAGAGTTCTCCAAAGTACTGAACGACTAAAAAGCGAAAGTTAACTTTATTTCCTTAAGTTTTGTCAAAAACAAAATAATGCCATCTTGCACGTACTGTAAATTTTACAAAGCTGAAGACCCTTTCAGCTGGGGAAATTCAAGACAATCACTTTCTTTACACTGCTTACGTCTAGCACCTATCAACATTGAGTTGCTTATTAAGATGAATTCATGTACAGTAAGAGATGTTTGAATTTTGCAAATGCAAAAGACTACTTAGTCATTGCTTGGTGATTCCTCACATTACTTGATTTGTACAGAAGGATCTGAAGCAGCTCCTAGTTATTTGCAATTTTGATTGATTAAATTTTCATGCTTGCTTTCCCAAATATTGTTCTTAACAAGTTGAATGATGGAAGCTTGTTTCCTAGCACACAGGGGGAAGTTACATGTTTCAATCTCTTATGGATTTCTGAAATTATAAGAATGGACAGTATGGCATTTTTTCATACTTTTGCATGCTTTCTGTAAATTTGTGTGTACATTACAGGCTAGTAGGTACCAAAATGTTCTATACAACAAGAACATTGATTTGTAAATATGTGTTCCATGCAGTCACAGTTTAAGTTAGTATCAACTGTTGATATACAGTGTTAGCTGATAGTATGAATATTTCTCCTCCAGGGTTTGTTCTAGATGACAACAACTATGGCAAACAAGCAGGCATCATCTTTTACAAGACTGTCCAGGACAAGTGCTGTGGGGCCCGTCGTGGTGTTTCCAACAGGATCACCCTTTAGCTTTTTTATATGAATTTTTTGGCAAATTAGACTTAAGTATTTATACTCTACATCAAGGGTTTTGTTTCTGTACTGCTGGTAAAGAATATGGAACAAGTTAGTGTGTTAGATGTATATTGCAGTACTTACACTGTACATAATTTTATTGGCTTTAGATATTGTTCATAGTACAATTTGATAATAGCTACAAAGAGTTGATGTTAGCAAGAGCATGTGCATAGGTTTTGTAATATCTGCTCTTAGTATTTATTGGTTATTTAAATAAACAAACTATTTTAAGACAGATTGAAGACTGATCTCTTCATATCAATAAACATAATTCAGTGTTCAAATTAATAGTTCAGGGTGAATATAGGTTCACAGCACTGTGATCACCCTAGGCAACCCTGTGAATATATTCATGCTAATTATCCAGTCAACATGTCTGCAGCAGACATTTTCTTGCAGATCTGCATGTTCTTGCATTGTTCACTATCTGTCACATATCTGTGACAGATATGAAAATGAGGCCAAATTCCTATCTGTTACAGATATGTCACAGATAGTTTTTTACAGATATATCACAGATATTTTACAGAACTGATATGTATATATGTCACATATCTGTCAGTTTGGTAAGGGGGCCCCGTCTACACTTTACTGTATACTTGGACCACTTTATTCTTCCATAGTTATGACGGAAAGGGAAAAATGGTAGCAAGGTATTTTTTTGTTCTGCTGTTTTACAAAATAATTACTGCAGTTAATAGTTATTGATAAATGTAATTATGTATTGGAATATAAACCTTATTTGGATCATTCTTCGAAGAAGGATAACTGGCCATAAAGTTATCCACATGCTCTTGGTTGTGAAAGAACATGTTGCTGCTTAAAGGACTTCGATGGCTAGCACCAGATGTTTTCTTTCTTGGCAGGCCAAAACAAGCATCAACTTTCCATTTTCCTGAGAATTAGACCAAATACACTATTCAGCTACAGTTTAGAGATTTCCATACATCACACATTGTGCCTTGCAGCATTTCAGATTTCACAAAAAAATATCATCAATAATAATTACAAAATTTAGTTGATTAATAATAATATTTATTCTATATTCTATATTTTGTTAGAGTTGAATACCTTTGGACAAGCTGGACAGTCAGGGGCTCTAGCTGTACAATTTTCTTCTTCCCAATTGTACCACGAACCAGCTTTAACAAAATACCTTAAAGTTAAACAGTTAACATTAAATTGTTAGACTTCTGACCACTTGCTATACCTCAAGTAACAAAATGCCTCAGCTAGGATAAAAGAATAAAAAAAGAATATATAAAATAATTTGACCCTAATAGGACACAAGTAAAGAAAAAATTTTTAAAAAGCAATAAATTGAAATGATTTGACACATACCTGAATTCTTCAAAGCTATCAAGTAACTGCTCATACACTGCCCTTTTCTATTGTGAAACGAAAAAAGTAGCCATTGAAAGAAATGAAAATTTTTGGCCAACATGAAAATTGGCATTCCAAAATGTTTAAAAATCAACAGTTTTTCCAATTATAGTGACCATAACAAACATGACAACAGGAAACATAACGCACAATACTGACATACCTTTAAAAGAGGGTTTTGGAAAAATTGCAGTGCTCCGCAGAAGTCGCACAGAGACACTTGGCATTCCATCACCAGGGCTAGTGCCATATGCATTAGCTCAATGGTGAAAGCCAAAGTGGGCTCAACAGGTGTTGCTGGCCACAAGCCATGCAACAGCAGACTTTCTGCAACAGTCTGGCATGCACAGCAGATGAGAGAAATTTCATGGTGGCGACCTAAATGTAAAGAAAATAGACTAGAAATGTTTAAAAGCGAAACAGATTACTGACTGAATAGAAACTTTATTTATAGACAGTTAAAAACATCAGTCAAACACAGAAAATTAATTAAAAAGTCTAAAAAACTGTTTTACATATGTGCTGTGTGAGAGTACTGATCAAGAAACCATCTGTGGGAACTTCTCTTAAAGAAACCTAAGGAATTTGATGCACGTGTATCTATTTCCTCAGGAAGATTGTTCCATACAATAGTGCCACTGTAAGTGAACCTATGCTTCAGGTAATCATGCAGTTCTTGATTTTGGGAGTATAAACTAAGCACAGTAAAACATCTATAATATTATATGGATGAGCAAGAGTGGCTGTAATCCATAAGCACTCTGTCAGAGACATCAGATGCTGAAAATAATGCTCAAAATTATCTTGTTGGCCAGTAATATTTTCTTTTAACTCCAACACCAATAAACACAACACTTCATTAATTATCTAGTAAATTAAAGTTATCAGGATACAACCACAAATCAGATCGATAGGCTGGCAAATAATACCACTAACAGAAAAAATGAAATATTTAAATGTAGGATCATGATACTGATGTTTGTACAAAATAATTGGTTCAAAGTTAAGTGGTGTTTCTTAATTATGCTTGCATAAAAATCTAAAATCATTGTTCTTTAAAAGCAATTAACTTGAAAAATGAAATTACATTATTAGAATTTATAAACTGTGTTCAGCATATTCACCCAAATAATTAACATGCAAAAAAGTAATTTCTGAAGTCTTGATAATGTGAGAGATAATACTTATCATTAATATATACCACACAAGTGAATAGTACTTTTTGTGTACGCTGATTGGCTAAGTCTGAGGTGATTAGCCAAGTAGTTATCACCTCCGAGCAGCAGAACAAAACAAAATGGCCTTTGTCAGTATATAATGTCACAACTAAAGTTACTCTTTGGGCCGCTAGTTGTTCAGCTTGTGTGGTACATGTATATACTAAATAAATGTAAAAACAATAATCACCTCAGTGTTGGTGAAAGTGGTAGATATTTATCTCGCTGACTCGCTCTAATATTATTTCTTTACATTTGTTTTTTAAATAACAAAATTATGTGATGAACTATTGCCATACAAGACAACTTCTTTAATATACACTGTAATATCACCTGTTATGTCAACCACGGTAAAGCATCTAGAATATCTGGATGAACAAGAGTGGCTGTAATCGAGAAGAACTCTGTTAGAGACTTCATATGCCAACCAGCATCCATCCTATTGTTGACAGACAAAAGATCCTATGTAGTCAAGGTAAATAAATTTCATTCCAAAAAACTGCAACAACATTGTTAATAACAAGTCATCCTTATAGTTGATATCTATCTAGATGAAGAATTGTCAGAGAGAAAAGCCTTTCCTCACTTATAGTGCTGCCATTTCCAAACTCTTCAAGCTAATTCTTATGTTCAGCAGTGTTGAATATGGTGGCAGTATGATTACAAATTCTCTTTTAAAACAGCAAACCATACAAAAATTATAGCACATGGCATCACAAATAAGACTTGGCTGCAGGAAATTTAAACATGATCTAATACATTAACCCAATCAAAAATATAGAAGCAAATTATAAAGCTTCCTAGGTGTGTTAATGATTTTAATTGACAAATAAAGAAGCCTAAGCCGTGTATTACACTGTGATAAAACATGATGATCATTTGAGAACACGAGCTGCAGGCAAGTGTTTTCTAATTTCTTGAGTGTTCTCAAATGACCATTACAGTGTAATACACGGCTTAGCCTTCTTCATTTGCTTTAAAATATAGATTTTACACGCGCAAAACAATAAAACACACTTTTTCTATGTTTTATACTCTGATAAAACATGAGTTTTTGACCAATCAGAGTAAGCGCAGGGTCCTATCTATATTTTAATTAACAATAAACCTACAGCTAATAATTAAAATAAAATAATTGTAATATTAACAATAACAATAACATAAATTAGAAAACTAACAACTATAATAACAATTATCATTATTACAGTATGACAACAGAAACAAAGCAAGGAAAAATATTTGTGCATTCAGTGTACTGCATGTCTTACAGCTTATTGGACTGCACTGAAAAAATTAAGCATTAGTTCATTGTCAATAATTTTATGCATGTCACAGAAGTTGAGAATAATTGTAGCTACTATACAAGTTAATTCTGAGTATCACTAAAAAAAACACAAGACACACTCACCTTAAGCACTTCTGGGGAATGAAACTGATGTTTAATTCTGTGCAATTCATTGCAGCACTCCATGCAGTAGTATGCACCAAAACTACAGTCCCGGCACCTAGTTTGAGAATCCCTATCACAGTCAGCTTCGACACATTTAGGCAGGATGAAACCTTCCATCCTGAGAGATGACTGAAGTAGGGGCACCTCTTAGTTTCTGCACATTCTCGACCCCAGATCTCTTGTCTTTTATCACGTGACTGACGGCGACAAGAGCTCTGGGGAACTCCACGCACGCGTAGCCAGAATCTGGCTACAAGGGTCTCATAGCGCATGCTCGTGCTTTCAAAAACCATTGTAACGATATCCAGCTTCGGAATTTTGTTGAAAAATTAAGCAGAAGACAATAATAAGAGCTTTAGTTCGTGTACACCTCCTCAACAGTTAAAATTGCCGAGATAATCCGCTAGGAAACATTTATTTGATTTTAAAGAGTTCACATGATTAATTAAAAGTCATTCAGCCGTTGCGTTCAAACGTCAAACATGTCTCGGTTATATGCAAATTTGGAATTTGTCACGAAATAACATCTGGTTCTTCTCTCGGCGGATTCTCAGTTGTTAAACATCTTTATTCATTGAAAATAGCTTTATATTGCTATAAAGAGCTAAGAAGAAATATTCTGGACTTTTGAAGCCGTTTTAAAACTAAAAACCTCCGAAAACTGCACATTTTACGATTGCGTGCACGATCTGTGATTTGCATAAAAAACAGACATAGAATTCCCAAGAGGGCGGGACGGTTTTCTCAAGGCACGTTCAAATTTTACCGCGTCACAGATTGACCAATCAGACGCGGTTTCTTTGTTTCAACCAACGACAAATAACGAAAGAGCTTGGTCCAGGGTTCCCCAGAGCTCTTCTCGCCGTCTGTCATGCGCAAAAGAGAAGAGCTCTGGGGTCGAGAATGAGTTTCTGCACATATACCATGCCCGATTTAGGGTAACGCGCATGGCACAAATAAATTGTGACGCGTAACTTGCCGTCACACAGAAACAACGGAAAAAACGTTAAGGCGCAAGATCATTAACTGTGAAACGCATTACTCGCCATCTATTACTGACAATCACAATCTAAAGCCACACTGCCGAAAGGTATAACAATCAGCCCCTCCCAGCCTTCACAAGCCCTTACACACCACACCACAAGGGTTCACAAAGCGTTACAAGACACCACCACAAGCCGTTACACGCCGTTACTAGGCGTCACAAGCCGTAACACACCGTCACTAGGCGTCACAAGCCGTTACACACCGTCACTAGGCGTCACAAGCCGTTACACACCGTCACTAGGCGTCACAAGCCGTTACACACCGTCACTAGGCGTCACAAGCCGTTACACACCGTCACTAGGCGTCACGAGACGTTACACACCGTCACTGGGCGTCACAAGCCTTTACACACCGTCACTGCGCGTCACAAGCCTTTACACACCGTCACTAGGCATCACAAGACGTTACACACCGTCACTAGGCGTCACAAGCCGTTACACACCGTCACAAGGCGTCACAAGCCGTTACACACCGTCACTGGGCGTCACAAGACGTTACACACCGTCACTATTATTAGTATTAGGTATTTTTAAAGCTGACGAATTTGTACCGTGGATAAATAAAGATTTACTACTACTACTACTACTACTACTCACAAGGCGTTACACACCGTCACTGGGCGTCACAAGACGTTACACACCGTCACTGGGCGTCACAAGACGTTACACACCGTCACAAGAAGTTACACACCGTCACAAGGTGTCACAAGGCATCACAAGACGTTACAGACCGTCACAAGACGTTACACACCGTTCTTTACACCGTCACCGCGCCCAAGCCGTTACACACGGCCACTGGAACGAGTCTGACAGACGTTACACACCGTCACAAGGCGTCACAAGCCGTTACCACGTACACACGTCACAAGGCGTCACAAGCCGTTACACACCGTCACTAGGCGTCACAAGACGTTACTCACCGTCACTGGGCGTCACAAGCCGTTACACACCGTCACTGGGCGTCACAAGGCGTTACACACCGTCACTGGGCGTCACAAGACGTTACACACCGTCACTAGGCGTCACAAGGCGTTACACACCGTCACTGGGCGTCACAAGACGTTACACACCGTCACTGGGCGTCACAAGACGTTACACACCGTCACAAGAAGTTACACACCGTCACAAGGTGTCACAAGGCATCACAAGACGTTACAGACCGTCACAAGACGTTACACACCGTCACTGGGCGTCACAAGACGTTACACACCGTCACTGCGCGTCACAAGACGTTACACACCGTCACCAGGCGTCACTGGCCGTTACACACCGTCACTGGACGTCACTGGCCGTTACACACCGTCACAAGGCGTCACAAGCCGTTACACACCGTCACAAGGCGTCACAAGCCGTTACACACCGTCACTAGGCGTCACAAGACGTTACACACCGTCACTAGGCGTCACAAGCCGTTACACACCGTCACTAGGCGTCACAAGGCGTTACACACCGTCACTGGGCGTCACAAGACGTTACACACCGTCACTAGGCGTCACAAGCCGTTACGCACCGTCACAAGAAGTTACACACCGTCACAAGGTGTCACAGGCATCACAAGACGTTACAGACCGTCACAAGGCGTCACAGACGTTACACACCGTCACTAGGCGTCACAAGCCGTTACACACCGTCACAGGCGTCACAAGCCGTTACACACCGTCACAAGGCGTCACAAGCCGTTACACACCGTCACTAGGCGTCACAAGCCGTTACACACCGTCACAAGGCGTCACAAGCCGTTACACACCGTCACAAGCCGTTACACCCGTCACAAGGCGTCACTAGCCGTACACACCGTCACAAGCCGTTACACACTGTCACAAGGAGTCACAAGGCCAGGGATCACCGAAACACCGAACTTTTCTGACGCAGGAAAACTGGAAGCCTATGTTTTGATTTCCCTATGTTACCCATAAACCTGTAGACCTAGAAAACCCGGCTCCGGTTAATATCCTGCATTATTTCCGTCACTAAGGGCTTCACTGGTATATGCGGGAAAATTGCTGATAAATTTCAAGTTTACATTGTGTTAACCGTCCGCATTTAGATCCTATAAGCTTCTAAAAGCTTGTATTTATCCAACCGGGAAAATTGCACTAAACGTGGCGGAAAACGAGGTGTTCAAAATCCTAGTCAACGCCAAGTTTTCCTGGTGTTAACCGTCAACATGTAGACCGGTAAACCCCGACAAAAAGTGCATTTACCTCTTCATGAAAGCTACGGAAAACGCACAGGAAAACTACGAGGTGTTCAGTAGAACTTTTCTGATGCGAGAAAATTTCTTGTGAACGTGTAGTTTTCCCGGTGTTAACCGTCAACGTGTACAACAGAAAAACCTCCGACAAACACTGCGCTTACCCGCTCGGCAAAAGTACGTTGAACGCGTATGAAAACGATGTATTTAAAAGACCTTTTCTTTAAAGGCGGGAGAACTGCTTGTGAACATAGAGTTTTCCGGGCCGGGTTAACCGTCAGCATTTAGACTTGGGAAACCTCCTACAAACATTCCATTAATCCACTCGGGAAAACGAAAGAAAACGCAATGGAAAACAGCATGAAAACAATGAATTAGGGAAAACGCCCAATAAACAGAACGTTTCCCGATATCAGAAAACGAGCCGGTTAATACAAGATTTTAATGGTGTTCACCGTTTGGTAGAATTGACGGTGAACGAGGGTTTTCTTGAAGTGATTTGGCAACTGGGTGTGGTATAAAATATAGTTATTTCCAATAAAGCCTGTAAAAAGCACTGAAAATAATAGTTAACTGTCAAAACTTAAATTCATGGCACAGCCCAAAACAGAATACAGAAGCACCTTGCTTATTTAACTGTCCAATCTTGTTTTGTAAGAGAGCAGGAAGTGTTGGCGTCAATACTATAAAACAGTATCTCAAGAGGCTGTAAGTGGTTGCCATAACAACCATTTTGAATAAAAATTTCTTTTTCCATTTATTTCTTTTTTCCTCACCATAGTTAAACAAACTTTTTGATCCATTTTAAGGTACTAGATCACCTTAATACGAGTGTTTATTACCTCAAAATTTTTATGACAATGCCAATTCCATAAAACCCAAACGGAGCATTCACCACGTAGACGTTCTAAATCTATTGACAGTGATTTAAACTTTGAGACTTAAAGGCCGATTTACACGGTACGACTTTGTCGCATACAACAATCTTACAACAGTCACAACAGGCCTACGGCATGACTTAGGACCTACACGGCAATCGTAAGTGAGTTGTAGGTTTGATTTACAAGCAACAATTCATGTCGTAGGACGGTCGCAAGCTCGCCGTATGCGACAAAGTCGTACCGTGTAAATCGGCCTTTAGATGCCCTTTAAGCTACGGTGTTTCTATTCTGGTCACGTGACTAATTAAATATGGCCGTGCTTTGAAACTTTTGCAGGACTATTCAAACCTGTGCAAAAAAGCTTATCGTTAAGAGGGTGTGGTTTTCAAATAATGACGGGTACAAACCTTCCTTAGCAATAACTTTATGACCAATTAGTTGTTAAGAAGGAACCACTTAATCCAGCAGACTATTATGACTATTATCGGTTGTCTACGAGCTGCCATACAGTAGTAGTGGGTAAGAAAAGTAGGGGGACCGCACAGCAAGTTGGGGGGGGGGGATCCTTAGGAATTTTAATTTAATTTCTCTGAAGTGACGGAGAATGCTTTTATAACGATAACACTGTTACAAATTTTTCCACATGTTCAGTGATGTTGCTATTGGGTCTCAAAATTTGACCATCATTAAATTGAAATATCAAAAACTGTTATAATACTGCTATATACCTTCAATTACAAAAAATAAGCCAGAAATTCAACGATCGATTTTGCTTGAGCTGCCTTGAACGTAGCGCTGAATAATAAGCAATTATTGGACGAGGTTGAGTATGATATGAAGAATTATGCAAAATGAGGAGGGTATTATCCTTGTTAGCGCAGAACTCATCATAATCTTAAAAGTTGCTTATTGTTTTGTAAATCGGCCGCACAGATCTATAGCAATGTAAAACTATAAATTGATGGAAGGTAATTTTTGTTTAAAAGGAATCGAAACGCCACATTCTGAAGTTGCTTTTTGATTGCCATTGCCAGAATGTTCATTTGGCAGCCGTCAGTTTTACGACCAAACTACTTTTTTTTACAGTCAAACTTACAGTCTCTCCTTCACTGTAATCCACCGTAAGAAAAAAGATGGCGGCTGTACAACTTCCCACGATACCTTGAGAACCAAATTTAGCCCACTGGGCATATAGAAAGATATGGTTTAAAAGCAGTCGTTCTTATGCTAACAGCATTGCTCTTTTGGGGTTTGAATAACATACAATTTTTCGTTATGTTTTTAAACGCTCTTTTAAGCCTTGGTCAAACGGCGCGTGATAGTCGATGAGAGTTGATTCTCCCAACTATCACCAACTATCATTCACATGGTCAAACGGCCAAAGAAGATCGCGATAGTTGACGATAGTTCACCGGCAGTCGCGCAAGCAAAGTCACGAGAGCAGCGAGTTACAAGCTCTTTCCGCGTAAGAATGTGAATACTAAATGGCGTCCCGTAAGACAAACTTGTAAAAGTATAATTTTTTCGCTACGAAAGAGGGCGGCAGCATGTTTTCTGACCGCTATAGGGCCAGTGATTACCAAAACAGCTGACCGAAAAAACTATCATGAACTATCATACGTGTGGTCAAACGCGAAAAAACTATCATCGACTATCATGAAGAATTTGAACAAGCTCAAAATGAATGATAGTTGATGATAGTCAATGATAGTGCATGATAGTTGGTGGTCAAAAGGAAGCGCGCGCTCAACTATCATCGACTATCATGAGCTGTTTGAACAGGGCTTTAGAGTTTTCGTGCGCAAAGCATTCTAGGTACATGTACCAGTCGCCATCTTTTTCTTTACGGAGGATTCCACCTGAACGAAACTGGTGAGCGCAATATTATTCCCGCGATGAAAAGAGGAGAGAGTTCCGACAATCGCAACTGAGAGAGATCGAGCTTTTGAAACCGGAAGGTTCACATTTTAAAGCCGAAGTCCACAGGGTATTATCCCAGCCGCGTGATATTTGAGAAAAATTAAGTCTTTTGCTTTAACGTTATCTTAAGCTTTTCATAGTCTGATTGGCAGCCCGGTTACGACCCAAATAACGGCTGCTAAAGGCACTAGGCTTGTCATGCATTCCTCTTTTAATTAAGCGGTCCCTGGAATTACCGTTTTAGCGCTGTAAATTCTTTATTGAAACCAAAAAATGGTATCTGCGTTGGGCAGAAGTAGTCTACTATGTTGGGAATTATCCCCGTTACTGTAGAGCCAGGTAGAGTTAGGTAGAGTTAAGTCATTAATATTCAAACTGTCTAGGTAAAATGCGTTCCTGCATAATAATTTTTGACTTCCTCCATACTAATGTACTAATTCGGTATAGGTTTACTAATAAGCGTCGCTCGAGTACAATACAAACAATAAACTTGCCTAAACTTGCCCGCACTCTATTAACCCTGATTGGAAAAAATCTCTTATGTCTTAAAATTACAAGCGCGAATTTTAACGAAAGCGTTATATTTCTCGCAATCGCTTTGCTAGGAAATAATTCGTTCGAGTTCGTTGTTTAGAAAATTCTGTTCCCTGTTTATCAACATGGCTTTCGTTACCGATGCTCGCGAATTTCAAGCTCTTTTGGACGCTTGTTTAACTGTCCGTGATCGAGAAACGTTGACAAGCGCAAATTTTTGAAAGCGTAATAAGGTTCTCTAGCTTTCTTTGAAAACTTTCTCCGATTTTCGAAATCGGGCTCTTTTAACCCCGATTGGTTCATGAAAATACCTGTTAAGTTTTTATCTGAACTCTCAGCTGTGCTGACGAGAGAGAATTTAAATTCTTAGCTAAGAGCTCGAGTTTTCCGCTCCGTTAGTCACGCACTGAACTCCACTTTTAACCCTAGATTTGCATACTGACAAACTCGAACGGAGAAACCCATGGGACAGCTCTTTCATTGAAATGACAACAATAGCAGTTCGGAGCGCTTAATTTAAACACGCGACAATAAATATTTTTGAACAGCACGTTTTCTTAAGAGACTTTATTGCTTGTTAATAGAGAGATTTGAAATGAATAAAAAATACATTTATTGACAACGAAAGCTCCAACAACTACAAAGTGTTTAACACAAAGTAAATCAGGAAATCAGGATGCAATGAACAATAAGACTGAAGTCTCCTTAACAAAGAAATAAACTGCAATAGAACAACACACTAGATATCGGTTTGAAATACATTTTTATTGAGAACAAAACACAGTAGTTCTAGTCTTCATCTTGTGGAATGGGTTGCTTCACAAACAATCGATTAAGCAAGAATTTCCGCTTATCAATGGCTAGTTCTGTCGATTCTAACCAATCAAATCCATCTGTATCTTTCAGATCTTTTTGGGTTTCCATCACTTTTTGGAAGGTGTAATCTTTCTTCATCGCTCGCATCCACTGCAAATACTCTAAAAATACTTTTCTCAGTTCTTTTCTGTAGAGAGGAAGGAGAGCGTTCTGCGCTTTAAGGTGAGCTACATTTTCCGAATCTCCGTTCCTTTCGTACTCGTCGACCAAAGCATTGAACTGAACCTCGTGGCGTTCCTGCGCTTCATCTAATATGCGCGACCAAGGGTTTAAGCGCTCTGTCACTTCTTGGGAAGAATCCGTTTCTTGGCTAGATTGGGAAGAATCCGTTTCTTGGCTAGATTGAGAGTCTTCACTGTCTTCGTAATATCCATTACCTCGTTGAAGAAGGCAGTATTTATAAGCGTCGCTCCAAGACATTTTTTTGGGTTTGAACAGCACGAACTTTGACAGCAAACTGAACAGCAAGTGGAACGCCGCCTTTAAAACAAGCAGTGAAAATGTGAAGCTTATGGGACGCGGTTTAGTGTGACAAGCTACTGTTACTACAGGCGGGGTTACTAAGCTCTCTTCTCTGTGTTCGGCCCTTCATCGTCTCCATACAAAGTGAGCCACTCAGGAACTGAATCTGCTGTTGTTTTATAATGTTTGATGTTATTGGCTGCTTTTCTAACGCCCCTTGGTAGAGATTTCAGTGATTTCTTTACTCCTCTTGGTTGAGATTTCAGGGATTTCTTTACTCCTCTTGGTGTTGATAAGTGATGGACTATTGTATCCTTTTCCTCTTCCTGCACTGATAGAGGTGTTTCACTTGTTGAAGGTCTTACTCCCTGGCGCCTCTCTGCTGGATAGATCACCACTCTAACCTTAGGTTGTAGTTTCGCCTCTTGTAACCACTTCCTTCGATTGATATAATCTAATCCATGTACATCTGTGAGATGATTAGACAATCTAACGAGATATTTTGCTCCACAATTCGGAATTGGGCAATCACGGCACACGCGTTTAGTCATGTTAACAGTTCGAGATCTCAACAAAAATAAAACAGTTCCAGCGAATTTTAACCTTTAATGCGAAGGGCAAAAAGGACACAACACAGGACAAAAAGGCCACAACACAGGACAAAAAGGCCTTTTGCGGGACAAAAGGGACAAAACGAGGCCATTCAGGACAAAAGGGCAGAGAGGGCAACTTTTTGACTTTGTGTTTTTTTTCCCTGATCGCGTGTAAGTCGCGCGCGCGTGGCTAAACAGAAGACAACTCATGGTTAGCATAAATATATTTACAAACTATCTACTAATTAATTCTTTTTTAAATATTAAATCTTAATGAAAAATCTTTTTATTTACAATTTATGGAAAAACTATTTACAAAACTTTCAATTTTTTAAGGCAGAATCAGTAGTTTTAGGGAAAACGTTGATATTAAAGTTGGTTAACTTAAAAATTGTGTAAGATTTCTTGTCAAGAAGGGAAGTCCAAAAAAATAAATAAATCATGATTAATAATATCAAACAATTAGTCTCCTAAAGTATGGAAAGGTTACTAATCTATAGATTTGGGATTTCATGACCTAAAACGACGCGCGTGTGTCCCACGCGAGATTCCACGCGAAATTCCACGCGCGCCCAGGGAAAACACAAAGTCAAAAAGTTGCCT
>JAHPZR010004666.1:0-5000 GCA_019787425.1 Platygyra sinensis
GTCGGAAATCGTGTGTTTACGTAATCAAAACATTTTTAATGCGTATAGAATTTGATTGTTTAGTTGACCGGAAAGGGATAGGCATCGAACCTGTCATCGTTAGTAACTTTAACCAATCAGAGAACACATTGTACAATTTGCTGTATCTTTTGTTCTAGAAATCGAAGTGTGTTGTAATCGAGATCGGGACATCGTGAGAGACAAATATATCTGTTTAAAATTCTATCGTGAGTGAGTGATTTTAGCGCGAGTTTATCGGGAAAAACACTGCGTTGTCAGGCAACTATCTAATTCCCAACAATCCGTCTTCCAGATATCTGCGGAAAATTTGACACTGAATTGACATACCAACAGCTAACCATCCCAAGTGCTTAGAATTTGCAAAGTTTTCTTTTAGCTAGAGTGCCAAATAGCCGTCCACCAAGTCCGTATTGCTGGTTTTCAGTGTCACGCCATCGAAAATAGAACGGAAGTAGAAATCAAAACCGTTAAATAGATAATGTCCAGAATCTGGGAAAAGAAAGAAAGTAACTATGCAAAGCCCCTCGCCAAGACTCATGTCACACTAATTTTTCTTGAGCAAGGTATGCGGAGAAATGTTTTACCCAAATTTATAGAGATTTGTATGGCGACGCCATGCTGAAGCGCTAGCCCATCTGGTTGGGCTGCAACATGGCGGCCGCGGGAAACCAACAGAGACATCTGTCACTGAGTTTTGCTACAAAAGCGTGAATTTATTTCTCGAGGAACTAAAAAACATTAACATGATACTTTTTCTAATACATTTACTGTTCAGATAGCCAAATTCCCCGAAATAAGTTTCTTTTTAACCAACATGACACCTCTGTCAGCCGTCATGTAAATGCCGCGTCAAGCAAAAGAGTAGAAATTCAGGCGTAGTCAAAACCAAGGACCTATTATGAGCGAAAATTTGTATGAATACTAGTTTTCAGCTGCTCTTATAAATCATGAAAGTAAAATCTCAGGACGATCAATAGTTTTCTAGTTTGAATTTTAGTGACGTCATGTGAAAAACTCCCAATAGGCATGTGACATTTAGTGATGCCCTTTTGGTCTCTCAGTTATGACTTATCCCCCTTCTGTCATCCTAAAAATTCAGTGATCCTCCCCAAAAAAATCCTCCCCCTTAGGAAATTTACTTCGTAATCTGTGGAAAGATATCTAAGCTCATTTAGCCCAAACATCCAAAAAGTTTGCAATATTTTGGGGTTGATTTAAACTACCTGCTTTCGCGCTATGTCTCTGCCAGTTTGGGGCCACGTCAGAAATGCCACAAGCTGATTGACAGAATCGAAGCGGGAGGGATAGTGTCGCTTGATCTAATTGGTGAGTTTTAATTCCGGAAGTTTGATGATTTTATTCCGGAAATAGACTGCTGCCTCAAGGCCAAAAGAGTTGTCATTTCGTAGTTGGAAGAACTCAGAAATTTTATGACCGTTATGTCAATTTTTTTTATTCTGACAATATGAGGTAAGCAAAGTAGGGGAAGATTTTGCCAATGTTAATCTTAAGGTAATTTTGTGATTTGAGACGACGAGGTTCTTGTTAATTGGCGAGCTTTCCGGTCATGCGATTCAGAAACAGCTTGAAAATTGGGTTAAATGTTTGTTCGCCTCTAGTGGTTTGAATTCGACTATCAGAAGCAATACTTTTATTGCTAGACCGCTGGTACTGGTAAGCCCTTTCTCTTAAGTCCTATAGCAAATTTCTGAGCCCGCATAGAAAGCGGTTAGTGCAACAAGCACAATTGACCGTGCAGCGAACGTGTTTCAAAAATAAAGCAAGAACAGTCCATTCATTTGCAGGAATTTTGACTACCGTGGACCTTAAGAGGTATGTTGTATGTTTGCATGTTTTTGTTTTATCTTCCTTGGCTAGGTTTCTTTGTTTCAGAAAAATGCCTATTATTAGCTTTTGTTTAAATATCTGGTTGCAGGCTTCTGGTGTACACGAACGTAAAATAATGCCAATGCATAAAATTCGTATTATTTCCAAATTTCAACAAATTTTCTTTTAAATATAATAAATAAAAAGAGCGCGGTAAATTGTCACGATCAAAAGGCTAAACTGAAAACGTTTTGCGTTGCAGAGGGGTCCTCCTGTGTATCTAAGCTGAAAAACAGCGCGTAGTTTTTAATTGTTTATTATTTCTTGCTTTTCTGCATATATGTTGTTATAAAAGTTATACTAATTATTTGCGGTGAGCGATAGGATCCTCCGAGAATTTGTGAGTCTCAGACTTCTAAAATTTCGATTCCAGATCTCGCACTAGCAGACCGCGCGAGGGCATCAAAAGTTCAAAATGGCTGCCATGAAACACGCCCAATAAAGGTAGTTTGATCTTTCATTCACATTCTAATCGGATGTGAGGGCTCTCTGTGCCGAGCGAGAGCCGAATGTCTCTCGCTAAGCAAGAAGCCCGGAGTTGGCTGTTGGAATGTAAGTACCGGAAAGCTGGCTCAAGTTAAAGGGGATGTAGAAATATAGCGTAAACAACTGACTTAAGATGGATCAAGGATGATAAAGGAAAGATCTGGTCACACGGTGATGCACTCTGTACGAGAGGATAACCAACACGCAGAGGGCGTTGCGATCATCAAGTCAAAGAGTTCATTGATGGTCGGAATGGAAGCCACTGGATTTAACAGTAACTTTAACAGTGAGCTACACCAAACTCACTATCCGGTATCACGTGCTAAGCGCGCAGAGACGATGCTGACGAAGCGAAGAAAGGCATTTTCTACGAGCAGCTACAGCAGGTGATTTAAGAGGTACCATCTCAAGAGGTACCATTTATTGCTGGTTTTCAGTGTCACGCCATTCAAAATAGATCAAAATCAAAATCAAAACCGTTCAATAAATAAAGTCCAGAATCTGGGAAAAGAAAGGAGGTAAATATACAAAGACTCTCGCCAAGATTCAGGTCACAGCAATTTTTCTTAAGCAAGATATGCGGAGATATTTTTTATCCAAATTTATAGAGACTTTTTTTAGAATGGAGACGCCATACTGAAGCCCATCTGGTTGGGCTCCAACATGGCGGCCGCGGGAAACCAACAGAAGCATCTGCCACTGAGTTTTGCTACAAAAGCGTGAATTTATCTCTCGAGGAACTCAAAAACATTAAAATAATACTTGTTCTAATAATAAACTGTCCAGAAAGCCAATTTCCCGAAATAAGTCACGTTTTTAACCAACATGAGGGTATCAATGGGGTACTGGCTGTTACGGTTAACGGTTAATATTTTGGCTTTTTTACGGCTAGCGGTTATTTTTTCCCATAACGGTTAACAGGAGTAGTTAAAAATTGATTGCTATTGTTCTAAGAAGTTAGATATTAAATTCCTTTGTTGTAAAACATACTGAAAATCTTTAGGCAAACTTGAGATAAAAAAGTATTTTTGTGTGTGTACATTCTCAGTGAACTATATAACTTTTAGTGGAGCTCCGGCGGCCCGAAGGGCCGCCAAGCGGAGCCCCATAACCATATAGGGAAAAAGAAACCCATGAATTGATTTTCTCATGGTTTTCATGGGCAGCGGTATTGCTCGTGGGCGCGTACGCACGACGACGACGACGGTGGAGGTGGAGTCGCGCAACATGGCGGCCATACTCCAAATAATAGGTTGATAGAGACATGCAACCTTGATTTACCGTGTACTTCTTTGATATTGGACATCCCCGCTATGATCAATTGACACCTGTCAAAACAAGGTATCTGCTGACCAGTATCACATGACGATATCGTGGGCTCAAGTGTACAGCTCATCGAGGTCACGTATTTTTTTGGAGTTGACCGCTGACCACGTGCTGGTTCTCGCTTGGATCGCGGGCTCATGTCAGGTTTACTTGTTGAAAACAGGGCAGAATTGTTCGGAAGCCTGTTAACGCTAGCCCAAGATTAAAATTTATTCGAATTATAACTTTTTCTTCTATACAAAATTTTTTGCTGCTTTGTTTTGAGCATATGGTGATTATAAAACTCAAAACAGAAAGTCACACAGTAAACAGAAAACCTCACCGCACGGTTACAAAACTCAAATCAACATTCTACCTTTTCCTGGGTTAGCTCAATCGGGCACTGAAAAACCCGGCCAAGGAGCTACGCTTTTAGGCTGGCCTAAATCTATGTATTATGCTTTTAATTTGCTGCAGTAGAAAAACATAACGAATACCATAATAAGATAGAGTTTTAAATCACTTCAGTAAAGGAACGGCAGATCCATGTTCATGTAACCTGTGTCACAAGTATATTTAATGGTATGTGTTTGCTTGTTTGTAAGTGACAACAATTCTATATGAATCATAAAGCTCTAATTAACAGGTTTGTATGGCCTGGCTTACCATTTTGCGCACATCTAACATCAAACCTTGTCCAGACCTTGATCATTCTTCCAGACCTTGTCATTATTGGCTTACCAATAACCAGTTCTTCTGACTCAATATGGACATCATCGTCACCCTAATCCGAATCGCTCTCGTACTCCTCCACCTGGTTTAAATCTGCAGTTGACGCCAGGGTTAGCTGTGGAACTGTGGCATCGCTTCCGAAACTCAACACGGACACATCGGAAACAACAGAGTGCATGTTGACGGTCGGTTCGCACAGCTATCGCATTATCTTCTTTAAGTTTCTTCACAAGCGCTTTATCCTCTTTTGCATCTTGACGTGATTTCCTTTTAGTTGATGATTTCGATTCATCCCGCTTTTGGTTCTGGGGGTTGTTTCTTTTGACATTGTCATCTTGTCGTTTAACCACCACGACAGGGTACGTTCTTCCCCCATTGAATGACATACTGTATTTACATGAAATGAAAAAAAGATGATTGAATTTTGGTCAGAATTGTATGAATTAAGGTGACCTGCGTTGTTTGCCAGCTCGACTGCACAGCACTTATCGCCTTTGTTCTTTGATCAATCGGGCACTGAGCGTTTTTGTATTACACCGATTTTCGGCATCGATTTCCTGGACGTTTTG
>JAHPZR010004666.1:10000-35000 GCA_019787425.1 Platygyra sinensis
ATTCTGAACAGAAAGGCCCGTTTAATTAAGAGGCGTCAACATTTGTCGGTTTCAACATGCGTTCAAATCTTTATTGAACTAAATTAAATGCCGACAGCGTTTAAACAGGACGTTCAACGTGGTATGGGGTCCTTCTAGTAATTATATAGGCATAGAATGCCTCAATGCTTAACCGTTCAAGTCCCACACTGGGACGACAGCAAGCATCTTTCCGCCACTAGAAAAGAACGAAAATACTTAAAGATTGGATTCAAGGGATCATCATCAAAAGAAAGGAGCTCTGACAGAATGTAGCAACTGACGTAGCATTAAATCATCCTTGGAAAAACCCTAACAAAAGAAACTAGGAAAAGCCTATCACTGGCTGTGGACCGTAAGCTTCGACGGGAATACGCAGCGTTCTGAAGAGGGAAGAGGCTGTATTGACCACATTTTCACGCTGAGAAACTGTGACTATTGAACAAATCACCGAGTGGCAGTAATCTCTCTACGTAAACTTTTAGATTCACAGCGCCAAGGGCTTCAGCAGTGTACACTGGCACAGCCCCAGGTGGACACTATGAGCCTATGAAATCTCCTTTCACTTTGTTGACAGTGACATCCCATTTGAAGTTAAGGCTGGTGTCAGACAGGGCTGCGTTATGTCCACAGTGCTTTTCAATCTTGTAAACTGCATCATGCGGAGTACATATAGGACAAGATCAGGGGCATCAGATGGGCCCTTTTCTGTTAACCGGAAGAACTGGAATACGCTTAGGCTTAGCGTTACTCTCACACCAACTCAAAAATCCAACAGACGACCCGGCGACTCAATTTCTTCGCAAAGTAAGTGGACCTCAACATCAGCGGTAAAAAGACCGAAGTTATGGCACTGAACACCACCAACAGTCCAACGCAGGTTGAAAATGAAGACCTCCCCTACACGGACAAATTCATCCCGGAAAGAAATTCGTAACCGAAAACGTTCATTTACTTGTGAACCCCTAAAAAGTAATGCAGAATCAATGGCTGCCAAAAGAGCCCACATCGCGGGCTCAGTTTCGTATCCATATCGGCCGGGACCAGGGCCAGATAGAATTACAAAAATTATTGTTTCTTCATTGGCTAGATTTAACTTAAGGACGTTCGCACGAAAATTTTCCAACATCGATTTTTTTTTTCTGACACTTAACCACTGTAAGATGACGAGTTAGTTATGTCAGAAATGTATCAGTAAAAGTGGAGGGGGGGGGGGGGGGGTCCACCGGCTTCGTTTTGGAGAGGACATGCCCGAAAGAACACCCTAAATCTGAAAAAAAATCGGGCTTCGTTAGCGAATAAGGCCACAGTGTCTATAAGCCCAAAGATTTTGCAATTAGATTTTGAAGTGAAATGTTCTCTGCCAACTATTGTTTAAGTGGACCTTTTAAGACTCTATTTATAATAAGTGAATTTAGTGAACTAGTGAGGTCCCCAAAGGACCAAGTTCGCAATTAGCGGCCATAGTTTCACGCGCCTTGCAGCCGCAAGATGGCAGGATTCGATGTACCATGGGTTTTTTTTTGTTCATTTTTGGACAATGTGAAGATCATTGTAAATAAAATCTGTTTCTGGAAAGAAAACTATGGGTCACCGAACGTCTAAGAACGTTAAATCCAGGCAACTGAAGCCATAGCAATGGCTATCTGCCCTATCGTTGCTTATTTTAGTACTTAGCGCGCGCATCGATGCATGACGAGGTGTGTGAAATTGAAGGTGCTTAAAATACGCTTTGCGATATTCCGACAGTCTATACTAACCTTAAATTAAACTAACCAGTCTAGAATGCGGTCCTTTGGGGTGATCTGGATCAGGATCATTGATCAAAAAAATTCGTATCATATGGCATCAAAGGAATGCATGAATTCGTGACCAGGGTGAAGTCATCGTCGGTTCCTTTGATGCCTCGTGATCTGAGCTTTCTTCAGCCACTGATGATTGATCCAGATCACCCCAAAGGGCTGCCTAGATAACGTGAAATAAACAATTTGATAACATAGACTTCAATCCGTAAAAGGGGAAGGCGAATATTTCAATATACAGCCCTTGATCATTAATCGAGGAATTCCTAGTTGGGCCATTATTTTAAAATCTTACTTTTACTCACATTTAAACAATATATATACAAATTCAATCACTTACCCTTCCTACGATGCAATACGGCTACGTACACTTCTTACAATATAGCTAGAGCTTCAACGCAATAGGCTATTTAAGTTTAAGAAACCGTGATTGGAAATGGCTCATTTATCGCATAATTCCTAGCTGGACCATTTATATGCCAGAGTAGAAAAGGGCACTGTGCCCTTTTCATCTCAGGCATATAAATGGGTACGTACCGGCGAATTTAATGCTGCGAGTAACCCTGTGTGAGAGTTTCATGTCTTGCACATCAACACAACACGATGTTCTCCGACAAGGCTCAAACCCAGACCTCTCGATTCGATCAGTAGGCGAGCCCACTAACCACTCCACAGTCTTACTCTTGAAGTTATTTTACCTACACAATTCTTTTGGTAGGGCCTGAAAAGCTGTGCCTTTCGAAATATACGAACTGATATCATAGTTCTTCAATTTTCGAGTCGGTCCTGCTCTTACTTTCTTAAAAGAGATCATCGCTATTTCGTCTATTTTTTTCAAATTTTTCCATACCGTAAGAGTCTTTCGCAACCTAAAGGATTTACGTCATGGTTCGCTCATCTTGAAAAGTTCGGCCTGAAGTTTTCAAGTTCGTCGTTTGTAATCCGTGTAAATCATGGGCTCCTGGTGTAAATCTTATCCATCCTTAACCGTCCTTGTTCCTTTATGGTTTATTATTATCTCTTTGGTGTTTTTCTAACTTAGTTAATGATTATTTTCGGGTTTCCTTCAATTTAAAGGCAATTTTGCACAAGGCCAAACTAATTCAAATTACAGTGACAGGGCTCCTTTAATTTAGAGCGTGCGAGACATGTTTACGACGCAAGTTAAGTACTTTTACAACACGATGTCAAACTGTCTTCATTGAACACTCGTATTAAGAGTGATCGTGGAGCAAAGCAAAATCTCAGTTTCACAGGGCTGAAATCAAACGAAAATTCTTACCGATGCAATATCAGCTAAGAACACTTCCTTTATACTGATCGATTTAATTATGTAAAATGTAGCCTCTAATAAGAACCTAAATATTTAGTATATGAATTGTTATTAAGGCCACTGCCGCGGTTCACCTGTTACAAGCTACGCCGGGTCCTGCCTTGAGAGGCTATCACTGCTGAAAGACTGCCATAACGATCATGATGCGCATTCTATCATCCATCGGGTTGTTAAAATCACAGTTGGCTTGCATCTTGCATCTGACAGGTCAGAATGGTAGCAGCCTAGTGTTCTCTGATTGGTTAGACCGTCCACTTTGTAAAGTTTGTAAAAGCAAAGCAAACATAGTTACGTTTGAAAATAAAAGCGAAAACGGTAGAGGTACCATGGAGCTCCAAATGACTTAAGAAAACGTCTATACAACGAAGACAATTTCAACTTATGGTAGATTCTTCAATATTCCTCGTTGTTAACAGCTACGACTCTGAAGAGGCTTTTATTATTTCCAGAGGAATTTTGGATTTGGGAAGTAGTCATGAAGCAAGTTAACTGTTTAATTAAGAATTCTCTTTAAACTCCGCGCGCTCTTTTTTATTTCTGTAGGTAACTGATCCCAATATTTGTCTTAAAAACGTCATTTTATCAAATTTCCTTTTTACTCTACTTGAGCCTTCCCTCTGTTTAATTTGTTACTTGCAGGCCTAAATCCTGTCGCCTGCCTGTAAGTTTGCGGTACCTTTTATCTAACTTGGAAATGCTTCAAGATAAGTGCTGTTATGAAGGCGGCCGCGTAATATAAATCCAAGCGAATCTCAGGCCGATTTCGTGTTGACAGGTGTAGAAATTCGAACGGTGTGGAAATTTCCCGAAAACTAGCTATTTGACGAGCGGAGAGAACAAGAGAAGTATTTCAGTAGATATTACATTTCGCTTACATGTCTCTGTGTTACTTCCATTACACGTTTTCCGCAATTTGCGAAAATAGGATTTTTACACCTAATTGTTATGTGAAAAAATAACCTATATTTGCCACCGATATTGTATTGACACCGCCAGTGATCTCTGCTTTATTAATTTTCTGAAGCTAAATTTGTGAAGCGAACAAGAGTTAGTTTTCGGCGCCACTTTGGCAAATTTCTACAGAACAATTCAGTTCTGATCCACTTAGGAAAGATTTACTGGATTAAATAAGATTTTTACGGTTGCCGACTAGATGCAAACAGAAGACAAAATTGATAAAATGGAGCAAAGAAATCTTGCCGTGGATGATTGACTTAGCTACATGTTTGAGTGCGGCTGCTGCCGTGTTTAGTCGAGTTATTCTCTGATTTAGGCAGTCGTAAGTATAAAACACAAGGCGGAACTTTCGGGAGGCTGGACGAATCTTTCCACGTAAAAAATAAGAAATCTTTTTGGTTAAATATACCTTTTAACGATTCACACCTACAATAAAACGCTTCATTAGTAGGTCTACTCTCTATGCAAATTCATTGTCTTGGAATTAAATAGTCTTGCTTTGATTTCTTTTTATCGGCATACAGACCAAAAAAGAAACAAATTTTGCCAAATATTCCACCGATGTTTTGCTACCCTTGAACTTAACGCTACCATGACTGTTTGCATTGTTACGGGAGAACTTCCATGGTGTAAAATGTCTTCCGGCAAAAGAAAACTGGAAGGAAATCAGTGCGTAAACAAAGCTTTCTTCCAATTATTACTTCAGGAAATTGGAATTAGAAGCTCGCACATCACTTGAGGAGGGAACAAAATTTACAAATACTGTAATTTCGTTGTTTGAAAAAATTTGGTGGTTGATGTGTGTTTACTTTCATTATCAGTACGCTTTCTGGCAACATTGAGACATGGGTAGCGACTAGTATACAAGCAGTAGGCATTATACATGTCAAATTTTTCTGAAGTCTTTTAATGAAGACCCATTCTTACGAGCAATTTGTTCGACTTGGTGAAGGTTCTTTCCTTATCGATAAACTGGGGTGCTATCATTTCAGTTAAGAAACTAAAAACTTCATTGTTGGCGCTTATTTTATTCCAAGAAAAATGCACGATTCGAAAATTGCACGATTCGTTTTCCTCAATGGTCAAATAAAATGATTCGTGCTATTTTTAAATTGAGACGTACGTCTCCTTGTGTGGTAGATTATAAGGTAATCAAATTGTTCAATTTGGAAATAGAATTCGCACCTCGAGAATTGAAAGCACTTGAAATCTTTCACTGGAATGAATGCAATTGACGCGTTGAAGCAGGTGAAATTGCGCGAAGGTTTTAACAGTCTCCAAGACAGCAAGCTATGTTTGTGTGAAAAAAAAGGAGTCTTCAACAGTAGATGATGAATTTAACTTTCCTTTTTTCAACGATTGTCGTATATTCAGTTTACTAAAACTCATGCCAAAAATGAGAGATTGCAAGAAGCGAATACAAAAGGACAAAAAATTAGGTGCTGGGACGCTAGAATTGGTTTCATTAATTTGTTTAGAAAAAGGTGTGCTTCGGACTCATTCAATTAGAAAGAATGCGAAAGATTATTTCGAGGGAAAGGATTAATGATTCACTCACGGATATCACTTTCGACTTAATAAATTCGAGTATCACATTATAGAGTTTTTTCTTAATGATAATACAACATTCTGGTGGCGGATATAAGGTTTTGTGCGTTATCTTGGAGACAACAAAAATGAAATTTATGCACCGAGGTGATAACATTGTTTTTGACAATGCGCCACAAATTGATTTGATTTTGCAGAGGTCTCTACTGCGCAGGCGCGTACGCCCACTTTGATTCCTATGAATGAAATCAGTTAGTTTAAAGTGCTAACATTATCGGCTCAAGCGCTAACTGCCAATCAAAACAGATCGATTGGTCTCTATACAATGTGAACATTGGTTATTAGCTGGAAAGAGTAAGACATGCCCCCCAGCGGGCGAGAACTGGACTGAAAAACAAGAGCAATCTTATCGAGGTTTTTGCACGGAAATTGACCACAAATAAACCGATCTGTGCACAAACATGGCTCAAATGAAAACTGTGGTTTTATTTTCGTGCTGTTTTTTAGCTCTTGTAGTTTGTAACGTCAATCGGTTGAAATACGCGTTTGAGAAAAGTATATTGGTGGTTCAAAATATCTCTACAGTTAGGTACCGTATCCACCCACCTTCCACATGATCTTAAAAATAGTTCGAAATTAAAGCTGTCTGCTGTCTTATCTCGGATTTGCAAAATGAAGATGAATCTAAAGGAATTGAATTCTCCAAAATCAATTCGTTCAATATCGGTCGCCCTAATTACTGCAAAGGCACAAAACAAGGCAATGTTTTGATGCAATATCGATGCCGTTTAGCAGATGACCCTTCAGGAAGGCAAGACATAAACATTTATTACTGTCTGACATTTTTGTACAGGTTGATAAGTGCCATATGACCGGGCCATACCAAAGTTTCCATCGTTCGTCATCGTTATCATTCGAGTATCAGGCACCATTCCAGTCAGTTTATCTGCCATTATTAATTCTATGAAATCGTTTACGTAAGTAATTTCTCGCCCCCGTATCTGTCTCCCGCTATGTTCATCCCTTCTATCGCCAAGCCACCTGCTGACTAGCACTGTAGCGGCCAATTCTCGTCAATTTCGGTTAATTGCCTGATTTAGTTGCTAATTTCAATAATCAAGCCGCTATTGTTTCATTTATTTGGGCCACAGTTAATTGATACAGCCACCACAACACACGCCGGAACTGATTTTCATGGACACAAAAGGCGATGTGGGTTCCTAAAAGAATATATTGCGGTCTCGTAAACTATCACCAAACAGAAGGTCCGTAAACACAAAGAGGGCAAGGTGGTAGAAGAAGCCGGGACCAGAAGCTTGCCTAGATTACACACTGTAAGGTCAGTACTGCTCGAGCGATTAGATTACTTCTCAAGTACAGTGTTTAGGGAAAGATTGATAGTAATTCCGTCGGTATGATTACAAACTGCGATGAAGTTTTGGAAATTAAACACGAAACTATCTTTTGACCACAAAACTGTGGCGCAAGAAAAGCGAAAACAAAACGGTAATTTTAGCTATGGCCTTTTTTTACTCGTTGGAAATTTTTTTCAGTTTCCTAACCTCATTGATCAAAGGACTTAGTTGCGCAAGGACGTTAATTCTTGTCGATATGATCTTTTAGTCCATAAATTGTAAGCTTCTTTTAGTCGGCTTGTTTCGAAAAAATTCAGCGCCGTACTTTGTCAACGTCAAAGCGATTGATAACGTTTTATTTTACGCTTGTTTAAAATTGCTTTAGTAACGATGTGGCTAATCCACGTTTATTGTTATCTAGAGCAAGATTGTAGTATTCTTTTGAGCAGAAAAATCTCAAACTTAGACGTGAGAATGGCGAAAAGTCATCAGGAGAGATCCAGGGTCATTGTATGTTGTGCGTTAGTAGTATAGTCTGTATCTATACTAGAAGGAAACTCGTACTTGATTGGAACGCATGTTTTAGTTCACGAGATGAAGAGGTTTTTGAACTTAAGGTTTTTTGCTACAAAATAGTTAAGATTATCAAACTGAATAATTTACACCAAAAACTGCGAGCTTTCAGATCTCAGACAACTGTTTATAGACTGGCTGAGGGAAAAAATTAAGATCAGTTACACCCATCAGAAATAGCCTTGTTTGTCCAAAATTGATCCGAATTTCGAAATTAAATGTTACGTCTGTGTGAAATCTGAAAAAATAAGTCAAGAAGACGGATTGTAATTTCCTATTCAGATGTTAATCCTGCCCTGCTGCCGAGTCAAAAAGTGCTTAGTTTGCATAGTAAAACGCCAGAGTTATAGGTTATGTACGCTTCTCTGACAAAATTGCTGTTTCTAGTTTGAAACCATGGGTGTTTTAAAGTTTTCTTTAAGGGAACTTTTCGAAATTTCGAGAACGTGTTGAACTTCCTTCATAAAATATTTATGCTGGGTATGTTTTCACTTCCCTTAGAGAATAAGTAATAGGCATCTGGTCAATTATATTCAGCTGGCCATGTAGGGCTTTAATTATCCCCCTTTAAGTCATTTTTTGATGTTTCCCAGTTAGTAAACGTCTGATGCCAAAATTCGTCTGTTAACCTTTCCCCACCCTAGCTGACAAAGCGAAAAAGCTTCCCGGCAGCACTTTATCGTTAAGGTCAGTGGGAAGTTAACATCATTTTCGCTGTCGGTAAAGGGGTGTACGTTTATTTGTCGCGAAGATTAAAGATCTCTCTTCGGATGCATTATTTGTCTGAGGGTAGTTTTAAGACTGGCAACATCAGCAAGCGCTATTATATGTGAAATTTTCACAGAAACGACCAATTCTGCTGATTTTTTCATTAAGAAACTTAGGGTTGAAGTTTAGTTAACTTTTCTCAGTGCTTGAGGGCTGGAATATTCCATTAGAGGAACACAGGTGACAGTATATTACACCAGACACAAGTAAGTTTTCAGAGATGAAAAGCCATCAAAAGCCATAAGAAGAGTTCTCGATCATTCCTTCCGACAATTAAACACAATTTGTCACTCTCAACCAATAAAAAGCAGTCGAAGCGTCTCTCAGTTTTACCCGCTGACGCTGCACAAGTCATTCAGAGACCGAGAAATAATATCAATATAGGATTATTAAGAAGCAGGATTTTAGTTTCATTTCCGCCGTTTGTGTGAATTATCACTGTCAGGGCCGTAGCTAGAGCAAGGTTATGACTGAGGCAAAGTCCATGAAAAAATGATGACTGAAGCAATGTCCAAGGGTTAATTCTCTTCCTAGTTAGTTAGGTTGTTTATGATAATTACAAACAACAGAAAAGGAAAAAGTAACTGAGACAAGAAACTTGATTTGCCTGCTACTGAGCTATGGTCCTGACTCAGGGTATCGCTCTATTTTTCTCGCAAATCGATTAAATCAAAGGTTACTCAAGAGACGCTACTTAAATCACAGAGACCACATGTAAGGTGGCTGAACTGCATTTAAGTAGGGATGGCGAATGGTACCTCGAAAAAACATGGGTCTCGGAGAGTTTTGGCAGGATCTCGAAATCTCGAAAGCATTTTGATAAGTCTCGAAGTCTCGTTTTTGCATGGTTTGTTTTTACTTTTTTGAGTCTCTAAACTTTTTACCAAGGAGTCCCGGGTTCGGATTTTTAACTAGGATCTCGGCTTCTCGGCGAGTCTCGGATTTTACCATTCGCCATCCCTTTAAGTTGAATTGACCCAAAATTTTAAAACAGTCAATTGACTACTAACCCAAACAATGTAACAATTTTAAACGATAACTATCATGAATCTGCAGTATTTAAGCTTAGTCTAAGACTACAACTTCTATAATATCGACACAAGGCAACTTTGCCAAGCTGTTGATGGAGATATCGCCCGTTGAAACGTCGTTCTTTCTTAATCTAATTTTTTTTTCACATTTCGAGGCTCGTTTGTGAAAACAACTTAATACTGGCTAAGCACCTCGATAACAGACTGTCACTATGACGAAAACGCCGAGAAATAAACTTTAGAGTCGTCTCCAAGTCAATGAGATCATTGCCTCACATTTTTTTTTTTTCATTTAGTGTTAACGGACACGTCAGCTGCAACCTTAAAGATGAGGATATCAAGTTGTGTCCTACTTTCAGTGTTCTGCTGTCATTTGTTACTAATCAGCGCAAAGCCATTGGACGACGAAAACATGCCTGAATTCACTGAGGGCAAATTTGAAAGATCCGTTAGTGAAGTGGAGCCACAGTATTGGAAAGGACGTTTCTCTGACATGGAGGAGGATATTCTTAAGGATAATCCCCAGTACTGGAAGGGTTCGGTTTTCGGACCCTCAATATTGGAAGGGCCGGTTTAGTGACCCGCAATATTGGAAGGGGCCGTTTCTCGGATGTGAACAAGAGGGAGCCCCAATACTGGAAGGGTCGATTTAGTAGAGAAGAAGAAGGTGAACACCAGGTGCGCGCCCTGGCTCCTGGTCGCTTTGGAAGGAACTTGCAAGGGCGTTTTGGAAGAAATCTTCAAGGTCGCTTCGGACGTGACATGCAAGGTCGTTTCGGTCGTGAAGACATGCAAGGACGCTTTGAAGAGAGGAGAATTTGCAAGGGCGCTTGGAGGAGGAGGATTTGCAAGGGCGCTTTGGAAGAGAGGAAGATATACAGGACGCTTTGGAAGAGAGGAGGACGCTCTGCAAGGCCGGTTTGGACGCGAAGGGGTGCTCAAGGCCGTTTTGGACGCGAAGAGAGTTCTCAAGGCCGTTTTGGACGCGAGGAAGAGCAAGGAAGGTTTGGTCGTGACTTCATGCAGGAGACGATCGGACGAGAAGAGGAGGAGCAAGGTCGCATTTGGTCGTGAAGAGAAGATGCCAAGGTCGTTTCGGGCGCGAAGAAGACTTTCAAGGACGGTTTGGGCGCGAAGAAAGAAACGCAGGGACGCTTTGGGCGGGACGAAATTGCAGAGGATGACAGTGACCAGGGGCGCTTTGGTCGCGAGGATAATAGCCTTACAGAGTTAGAGAATAAACTGCTGGATGAAAACCCATGACACCAAACGCGACATCGCCACAGGCAGTTTAGAAGAATCCAACGCCGAGAGCACAGAATCTTAACAACAAAATTAATTGGTAAGTCTGTAGTATTCAGGGGTGTATTTGAAGGAATAAAGCAAAAATTTGCGTTGGATAAAAGTTTTATTCCAACTTTCTTGTAAATATTCTGCGTTACTGAACACGTCTCAAACCCACGCTCACCGCTTAGAAAATACCGAAATAGCACATTTTTAATTAAGTAGACTGTTGTGGCTTTCTGATTTACGACGTAATACGGTTGTTTACCACTCCAAACTTAATTAATTTCGATGGCACGTGGAGTAGTAACAATTTTTATTGGTCGAGGTTTACAAAGAGAAATGTAGCAAGTCAATCAAAGCGAAAAAAAAAATAGAAACGTTGGACAAACCTATTCAGCGAACAACTGCAAATTGCATCACGCTGGACACTATGTAGAGAGCTTAATTTTCTGTAATATTTTTGTAAGTATTTCGTTGTTTTCGTTTCGGAGATTAATTCTTAAACTCCTTACCAAACAAACCTAGGCAACTCTTCCTATAGAAGATACAATTCACTTTTCCGGCGAGGAGCCGAGTTCGTTTACGATTCGTGTCACGATTCCTTTACGAACTCGGCTCCTCGCCGGAAAAGTGAATTGTATCTTTTCTATAGGAAGAGTTTGCCTAGGTTTGTTTGGTAGGAGTTTAAGAATTAATCTCCGAAACGAAAACAACGTAATACTTACAAAAATATTACAGAAAATTAAGCTCTCTACATAGTGTCCAGCGTGATGCAATTTGCAGTTGTTCGCTGAATAGGTTTGTCCAACGTTTCTATTTTTTTTTTCGCTTTGATTGACTTGCTACATTTCTCTTTGTAAACCTCGACCAATAAAATTGTTACTACTCCACGTGCCATCGAAATTAATTAAGTTTGGAGTGGTAAACAACCGTATTACGTCGTAAATCAGAAAGCCACAACAGTCTACTTAATTAAAAATGTGCTATTTCGGTATTTTCTAAGCGGTGAGCGTGGTTTGAGACGTGTTCAGTAACGCAGAATATTTACAAGAAAGTTGGAATAAAACTTTTATCCAACGCAAATTTTTGCTTTATTCCTTCAAATACACCCCTGAATACTACAGACTTACCAATTAATTTTGTTGTTAAGATTCTGTGCTCTCGGCGTTGGATTCTTCTAAACTGCCTGTGGCGATGTCGCGTTTGGTGTCATGGGTTTTCATCCAGCAGTTTATTCTCTAACTCTGTAAGGCTATTATCCTCGCGACCAAAGCGCCCCTGGTCACTGTCATCCTCTGCAATTTCGTCCCGCCCAAAGCGTCCCTGCGTTTCTTTCTTCGCGCCCAAACCGTCCTTGAAAGTCTTCTTCGCGCCCGAAACGACCTTGCATCTTCTCTTCACGACCAAATGCGACCTTGCTCCTCCTCTTCTCGTCCGATCGTCTCCTGCATGAAGTCACGACCAAACCTTCCTTGCTCTTCCTCGCGTCCAAAACGGCCTTGAGAACTCTCTTCGCGTCCAAAACGGCCTTGAGCACCCCTTCGCGTCCCAAACCGGCCTTGCAGAGCGTCCTCCTCTCTTCCAAAGCGTCCCTGTATATCTTCCTCTCTTCCAAAGCGCCCTTGCAAATCCTCCTCCTCCAAGCGCCCTTGCAAATTCTCCTCTCTTCAAAGCGTCCTTGCATGTCTTCACGACCGAAACGACCTTGCATGTCACGTCCGAAGCGACCTTGAAGATTTCTTCCAAAACGCCCTTGCAAGTTCCTTCCAAAGCGACCAGGAGCCAGGGCGCGCACCTGGTGTTCACCTTCTTCTTCTCTACTAAATCGACCCTTCCAGTATTGGGGCTCCCTCTTGTTCACATCCGAGAAACGGCCCCTTCCAATATTGCGGGTCACTAAACCGGCCCTTCCAATATTGAGGGTCCGAAAACCGAACCCTTCCAGTACTGGGGATTATCCTTAAGAATATCCTCCTCCATGTCAGAGAAACGTCCTTTCCAATACTGTGGCTCCACTTCACTAACGGATCTTTCAAATTTGCCCTCAGTGAATTCAGGCATGTTTTCGTCGTCCAATGGCTTTGCGCTGATTAGTAACAAATGACAGCAGAACACTGAAAGTAGGACACAACTTGATATCCTCATCTTTAAGGTTGCAGCTGACGTGTCCGTTAACACTAAATGAAAAAAAAAAAATGTGAGGCAATGATCTCATTGACTTGGAGACGACTCTAAAGTTTATTTCTCGGCGTTTTCGTCATAGTGACAGTCTGTTATCGAGGTGCTTAGCCAGTATTAAGTTGTTTTCACAAACGAGCCTCGAAATGTGAAAAAAAAATTAGATTAAGAAAGAACGACGTTTCAACGGGCGATATCTCCATCAACAGCTTGGCAAAGTTGCCTTGTGTCGATATTATAGAAGTTGTAGTCTTAGACTAAGCTTAAATACTGCAGATTCATGATAGTTATCGTTTAAAATTGTTACATTGTTTGGGTTAGTAGTCAATTGACTGTTTTAAAATTTTGGGTCAATTCAACTTAAAGGGATGGCGAATGGTAAAATCCGAGACTCGCCGAGAAGCCGAGATCCTAGTTAAAAATCCGAACCCGGGACTCCTTGGTAAAAAGTTTAGAGACTCAAAAAAGTAAAAACAAACCATGCAAAAACGAGACTTCGAGACTTATCAAAAATGCTTTCGAGATTTCGAGATCCTGCCAAACTCTCCGAGACCCATGTTTTTCGAGGTACCATTCGCCATCCCTACTTAAATGCAGTTCAGCCACCTTACATGTGGTCTCTGTGATTTAAGTAGCGTCTCTTGAGTAACCTTTGATTTAATCGATTTGCGAGAAAAATAGAGCGATACCCTGAGTCAGGACCATAGCTCAGTAGCAGGCAAATCAAGTTTCTTGTCTCAGTTACTTTTTCCTTTTCTGTTGTTTGTAATTATCATAAACAACCTAACTAACTAGGAAGAGAATTAACCCTTGGACATTGCTTCAGTCATCATTTTTTCATGGACTTTGCCTCAGTCATAACCTTGCTCTAGCTACGGCCCTGACAGTGATAATTCACACAAACGGCGGAAATGAAACTAAAATCCTGCTTCTTAATAATCCTATATTGATATTATTTCTCGGTCTCTGAATGACTTGTGCAGCGTCAGCGGGTAAAACTGAGAGACGCTTCGACTGCTTTTTATTGGTTGAGAGTGACAAATTGTGTTTAATTGTCGGAAGGAATGATCGAGAACTCTTCTTATGGCTTTTGATGGCTTTTCATCTCTGAAAACTTACTTGTGTCTGGTGTAATATACTGTCACCTGTGTTCCTCTAATGGAATATTCCAGCCCTCAAGCACTGAGAAAAGTTAACTAAACTTCAACCCTAAGTTTCTTAATGAAAAAATCAGCAGAATTGGTCGTTTCTGTGAAAATTTCACATATAATAGCGCTTGCTGATGTTGCCAGTCTTAAAACTACCCTCAGACAAATAATGCATCCGAAGAGAGATCTTTAATCTTCGCGACAAATAAACGTACACCCCTTTACCGACAGCGAAAATGATGTTAACTTCCCACTGACCTTAACGATAAAGTGCTGCCGGGAAGCTTTTTCGCTTTGTCAGCTAGGGTGGGGAAAGGTTAACAGACGAATTTTGGCATCAGACGTTTACTAACTGGGAAACATCAAAAAATGACTTAAAGGGGGATAATTAAAGCCCTACATGGCCAGCTGAATATAATTGACCAGATGCCTATTACTTATTCTCTAAGGGAAGTGAAAACATACCCAGCATAAATATTTTATGAAGGAAGTTCAACACGTTCTCGAAATTTCGAAAAGTTCCCTTAAAGAAAACTTTAAAACACCCATGGTTTCAAACTAGAAACAGCAATTTTGTCAGAGAAGCGTACATAACCTATAACTCTGGCGTTTTACTATGCAAACTAAGCACTTTTTGACTCGGCAGCAGGGCAGGATTAACATCTGAATAGGAAATTACAATCCGTCTTCTTGACTTATTTTTTCAGATTTCACACAGACGTAACATTTAATTTCGAAATTCGGATCAATTTTGGACAAACAAGGCTATTTCTGATGGGTGTAACTGATCTTAATTTTTTCCCTCAGCCAGTCTATAAACAGTTGTCTGAGATCTGAAAGCTCGCAGTTTTTGGTGTAAATTATTCAGTTTGATAATCTTAACTATTTTGTAGCAAAAAACCTTAAGTTCAAAAACCTCTTCATCTCGTGAACTAAAACATGCGTTCCAATCAAGTACGAGTTTCCTTCTAGTATAGATACAGACTATACTACTAACGCACAACATACAATGACCCTGGATCTCTCCTGATGACTTTTCGCCATTCTCACGTCTAAGTTTGAGATTTTTCTGCTCAAAAGAATACTACAATCTTGCTCTAGATAACAATAAACGTGGATTAGCCACATCGTTACTAAAGCAATTTTAAACAAGCGTAAAATAAAACGTTATCAATCGCTTTGACGTTGACAAAGTACGGCGCTGAATTTTTTCGAAACAAGCCGACTAAAAGAAGCTTACAATTTATGGACTAAAAGATCATATCGACAAGAATTAACGTCCTTGCGCAACTAAGTCCTTTGATCAATGAGGTTAGGAAACTGAAAAAAATTTCCAACGAGTAAAAAAAGGCCATAGCTAAAATTACCGTTTTGTTTTCGCTTTTCTTGCGCCACAGTTTTGTGGTCAAAAGATAGTTTCGTGTTTAATTTCCAAAACTTCATCGCAGTTTGTAATCATACCGACGGAATTACTATCAATCTTTCCCTAAACACTGTACTTGAGAAGTAATCTAATCGCTCGAGCAGTACTGACCTTACAGTGTGTAATCTAGGCAAGCTTCTGGTCCCGGCTTCTTCTACCACCTTGCCCTCTTTGTGTTTACGGACCTTCTGTTTGGTGATAGTTTACGAGACCGCAATATATTCTTTTAGGAACCCACATCGCCTTTTGTGTCCATGAAAATCAGTTCCGGCGTGTGTTGTGGTGGCTGTATCAATTAACTGTGGCCCAAATAAATGAAACAATAGCGGCTTGATTATTGAAATTAGCAACTAAATCAGGCAATTAACCGAAATTGACGAGAATTGGCCGCTACAGTGCTAGTCAGCAGGTGGCTTGGCGATAGAAGGGATGAACATAGCGGGAGACAGATACGGGGGCGAGAAATTACTTACGTAAACGATTTCATAGAATTAATAATGGCAGATAAACTGACTGGAATGGTGCCTGATACTCGAATGATAACGATGACGAACGATGGAAACTTTGGTATGGCCCGGTCATATGGCACTTATCAACCTGTACAAAAATGTCAGACAGTAATAAATGTTTATGTCTTGCCTTCCTGAAGGGTCATCTGCTAAACGGCATCGATATTGCATCAAAACATTGCCTTGTTTTGTGCCTTTGCAGTAATTAGGGCGACCGATATTGAACGAATTGATTTTGGAGAATTCAATTCCTTTAGATTCATCTTCATTTTGCAAATCCGAGATAAGACAGCAGACAGCTTTAATTTCGAACTATTTTTAAGATCATGTGGAAGGTGGGTGGATACGGTACCTAACTGTAGAGATATTTTGAACCACCAATATACTTTTCTCAAACGCGTATTTCAACCGATTGACGTTACAAACTACAAGAGCTAAAAAACAGCACGAAAATAAAACCACAGTTTTCATTTGAGCCATGTTTGTGCACAGATCGGTTTATTTGTGGTCAATTTCCGTGCAAAAACCTCGATAAGATTGCTCTTGTTTTTCAGTCCAGTTCTCGCCCGCTGGGGGGCATGTCTTACTCTTTCCAGCTAATAACCAATGTTCACATTGTATAGAGACCAATCGATCTGTTTTGATTGGCAGTTAGCGCTTGAGCCGATAATGTTAGCACTTTAAACTAACTGATTTCATTCATAGGAATCAAAGTGGGCGTACGCGCCTGCGCAGTAGAGACCTCTGCAAAATCAAATCAATTTGTGGCGCATTGTCAAAAACAATGTTATCACCTCGGTGCATAAATTTCATTTTTGTTGTCTCCAAGATAACGCACAAAACCTTATATCCGCCACCAGAATGTTGTATTATCATTAAGAAAAAACTCTATAATGTGATACTCGAATTTATTAAGTCGAAAGTGATATCCGTGAGTGAATCATTAATCCTTTCCCTCGAAATAATCTTTCGCATTCTTTCTAATTGAATGAGTCCGAAGCACACCTTTTTCTAAACAAATTAATGAAACCAATTCTAGCGTCCCAGCACCTAATTTTTTGTCCTTTTGTATTCGCTTCTTGCAATCTCTCATTTTTGGCATGAGTTTTAGTAAACTGAATATACGACAATCGTTGAAAAAAGGAAAGTTAAATTCATCATCTACTGTTGAAGACTCCTTTTTTTTCACACAAACATAGCTTGCTGTCTTGGAGACTGTTAAAACCTTCGCGCAATTTCACCTGCTTCAACGCGTCAATTGCATTCATTCCAGTGAAAGATTTCAAGTGCTTTCAATTCTCGAGGTGCGAATTCTATTTCCAAATTGAACAATTTGATTACCTTATAATCTACCACACAAGGAGACGTACGTCTCAATTTAAAAATAGCACGAATCATTTTATTTGACCATTGAGGAAAACGAATCGTGCAATTTTCGAATCGTGCATTTTTCTTGGAATAAAATAAGCGCCAACAATGAAGTTTTTAGTTTCTTAACTGAAATGATAGCACCCCAGTTTATCGATAAGGAAAGAACCTTCACCAAGTCGAACAAATTGCTCGTAAGAATGGGTCTTCATTAAAAGACTTCAGAAAAATTTGACATGTATAATGCCTACTGCTTGTATACTAGTCGCTACCCATGTCTCAATGTTGCCAGAAAGCGTACTGATAATGAAAGTAAACACACATCAACCACCAAATTTTTTCAAACAACGAAATTACAGTATTTGTAAATTTTGTTCCCTCCTCAAGTGATGTGCGAGCTTCTAATTCCAATTTCCTGAAGTAATAATTGGAAGAAAGCTTTGTTTACGCACTGATTTCCTTCCAGTTTTCTTTTGCCGGAAGACATTTTACACCATGGAAGTTCTCCCGTAACAATGCAAACAGTCATGGTAGCGTTAAGTTCAAGGGTAGCAAAACATCGGTGGAATATTTGGCAAAATTTGTTTCTTTTTTGGTCTGTATGCCGATAAAAAGAAATCAAAGCAAGACTATTTAATTCCAAGACAATGAATTTGCATAGAGAGTAGACCTACTAATGAAGCGTTTTATTGTAGGTGTGAATCGTTAAAAGGTATATTTAACCAAAAAGATTTCTTATTTTTTACGTGGAAAGATTCGTCCAGCCTCCCGAAAGTTCCGCCTTGTGTTTTATACTTACGACTGCCTAAATCAGAGAATAACTCGACTAAACACGGCAGCAGCCGCACTCAAACATGTAGCTAAGTCAATCATCCACGGCAAGATTTCTTTGCTCCATTTTATCAATTTTGTCTTCTGTTTGCATCTAGTCGGCAACCGTAAAAATCTTATTTAATCCAGTAAATCTTTCCTAAGTGGATCAGAACTGAATTGTTCTGTAGAAATTTGCCAAAGTGGCGCCGAAAACTAACTCTTGTTCGCTTCACAAATTTAGCTTCAGAAAATTAATAAAGCAGAGATCACTGGCGGTGTCAATACAATATCGGTGGCAAATATAGGTTATTTTTTCACATAACAATTAGGTGTAAAAATCCTATTTTCGCAAATTGCGGAAAACGTGTAATGGAAGTAACACAGAGACATGTAAGCGAAATGTAATATCTACTGAAATACTTCTCTTGTTCTCTCCGCTCGTCAAATAGCTAGTTTTCGGGAAATTTCCACACCGTTCGAATTTCTACACCTGTCAACACGAAATCGGCCTGAGATTCGCTTGGATTTATATTACGCGGCCGCCTTCATAACAGCACTTATCTTGAAGCATTTCCAAGTTAGATAAAAGGTACCGCAAACTTACAGGCAGGCGACAGGATTTAGGCCTGCAAGTAACAAATTAAACAGAGGGAAGGCTCAAGTAGAGTAAAAAGGAAATTTGATAAAATGACGTTTTTAAGACAAATATTGGGATCAGTTACCTACAGAAATAAAAAAGAGCGCGCGGAGTTTAAAGAGAATTCTTAATTAAACAGTTAACTTGCTTCATGACTACTTCCCAAATCCAAAATTCCTCTGGAAATAATAAAAGCCTCTTCAGAGTCGTAGCTGTTAACAACGAGGAATATTGAAGAATCTACCATAAGTTGAAATTGTCTTCGTTGTATAGACGTTTTCTTAAGTCATTTGGAGCTCCATGGTACCTCTACCGTTTTCGCTTTTATTTTCAAACGTAACTATGTTTGCTTTGCTTTTACAAACTTTACAAAGTGGACGGTCTAACCAATCAGAGAACACTAGGCTGCTACCATTCTGACCTGTCAGATGCAAGATGCAAGCCAACTGTGATTTTAACAACCCGATGGATGATAGAATGCGCATCATGATCGTTATGGCAGTCTTTCAGCAGTGATAGCCTCTCAAGGCAGGACCCGGCGTAGCTTGTAACAGGTGAACCGCGGCAGTGGCCTTAATAACAATTCATATACTAAATATTTAGGTTCTTATTAGAGGCTACATTTTACATAATTAAATCGATCAGTATAAAGGAAGTGTTCTTAGCTGATATTGCATCGGTAAGAATTTTCGTTTGATTTCAGCCCTGTGAAACTGAGATTTTGCTTTGCTCCACGATCACTCTTAATACGAGTGTTCAATGAAGACAGTTTGACATCGTGTTGTAAAAGTACTTAACTTGCGTCGTAAACATGTCTCGCACGCTCTAAATTAAAGGAGCCCTGTCACTGTAATTTGAATTAGTTTGGCCTTGTGCAAAATTGCCTTTAAATTGAAGGAAACCCGAAAATAATCATTAACTAAGTTAGAAAAACACCAAAGAGATAATAATAAACCATAAAGGAACAAGGACGGTTAAGGATGGATAAGATTTACACCAGGAGCCCATGATTTACACGGATTACAAACGACGAACTTGAAAACTTCAGGCCGAACTTTTCAAGATGAGCGAACCATGACGTAAATCCTTTAGGTTGCGAAAGACTCTTACGGTATGGAAAAATTTGAAAAAAATAGACGAAATAGCGATGATCTCTTTTAAGAAAGTAAGAGCAGGACCGACTCGAAAATTGAAGAACTATGATATCAGTTCGTATATTTCGAAAGGCACAGCTTTTCAGGCCCTACCAAAAGAATTGTGTAGGTAAAATAACTTCAAGAGTAAGACTGTGGAGTGGTTAGTGGGCTCGCCTACTGATCGAATCGAGAGGTCTGGGTTTGAGCCTTGTCGGAGAACATCGTGTTGTGTTGATGTGCAAGACATGAAACTCTCACACAGGGTTACTCGCAGCATTAAATTCGCCGGTACGTACCCATTTATATGCCTGAGATGAAAAGGGCACAGTGCCCTTTTCTACTCTGGCATATAAATGGTCCAGCTAGGAATTATGCGATAAATGAGCCATTTCCAATCACGGTTTCTTAAACTTAAATAGCCTATTGCGTTGAAGCTCTAGCTATATTGTAAGAAGTGTACGTAGCCGTATTGCATCGTAGGAAGGGTAAGTGATTGAATTTGTATATATATTGTTTAAATGTGAGTAAAAGTAAGATTTTAAAATAATGGCCCAACTAGGAATTCCTCGATTAATGATCAAGGGCTGTATATTGAAATATTCGCCTTCCCCTTTTACGGATTGAAGTCTATGTTATCAAATTGTTTATTTCACGTTATCTAGGCAGCCCTTTGGGGTGATCTGGATCAATCATCAGTGGCTGAAGAAAGCTCAGATCACGAGGCATCAAAGGAACCGACGATGACTTCACCCTGGTCACGAATTCATGCATTCCTTTGATGCCATATGATACGAATTTTTTTGATCAATGATCCTGATCCAGATCACCCCAAAGGACCGCATTCTAGACTGGTTAGTTTAATTTAAGGTTAGTATAGACTGTCGGAATATCGCAAAGCGTATTTTAAGCACCTTCAATTTCACACACCTCGTCATGCATCGATGCGCGCGCTAAGTACTAAAATAAGCAACGATAGGGCAGATAGCCATTGCTATGGCTTCAGTTGCCTGGATTTAACGTTCTTAGACGTTCGGTGACCCATAGTTTTCTTTCCAGAAACAGATTTTATTTACAATGATCTTCACATTGTCCAAAAATGAACAAAAAAAAACCCATGGTACATCGAATCCTGCCATCTTGCGGCTGCAAGGCGCGTGAAACTATGGCCGCTAATTGCGAACTTGGTCCTTTGGGGACCTCACTAGTTCACTAAATTCACTTATTATAAATAGAGTCTTAAAAGGTCCACTTAAACAATAGTTGGCAGAGAACATTTCACTTCAAAATCTAATTGCAAAATCTTTGGGCTTATAGACACTGTGGCCTTATTCGCTAACGAAGCCCGATTTTTTTTCAGATTTAGGGTGTTCTTTCGGGCATGTCCTCTCCAAAACGAAGCCGGTGGACCCCCCCCCCCCCCCCTCCACTTTTACTGATACATTTCTGACATAACTAACTCGTCATCTTACAGTGGTTAAGTGTCAGAAAAAAAAAATCGATGTTGGAAAATTTTCGTGCGAACGTCCTTAAGTTAAATCTAGCCAATGAAGAAACAATAATTTTTGTAATTCTATCTGGCCCTGGTCCCGGCCGATATGGATACGAAACTGAGCCCGCGATGTGGGCTCTTTTGGCAGCCATTGATTCTGCATTACTTTTTAGGGGTTCACAAGTAAATGAACGTTTTCGGTTACGAATTTCTTTCCGGGATGAATTTGTCCGTGTAGGGGAGGTCTTCATTTTCAACCTGCGTTGGACTGTTGGTGGTGTTCAGTGCCATAACTTCGGTCTTTTTACCGCTGATGTTGAGGTCCACTTACTTTGCGAAGAAATTGAGTCGCCGGGTCGTCTGTTGGATTTTTGAGTTGGTGTGAGAGTAACGCTAAGCCTAAGCGTATTCCAGTTCTTCCGGTTAACAGAAAAGGGCCCATCTGATGCCCCTGATCTTGTCCTATATGTACTCCGCATGATGCAGTTTACAAGATTGAAAAGCACTGTGGACATAACGCAGCCCTGTCTGACACCAGCCTTAACTTCAAATGGGATGTCACTGTCAACAAAGTGAAAGGAGATTTCATAGGCTCATAGTGTCCACCTGGGGCTGTGCCAGTGTACACTGCTGAAGCCCTTGGCGCTGTGAATCTAAAAGTTTACGTAGAGAGATTACTGCCACTCGGTGATTTGTTCAATAGTCACAGTTTCTCAGCGTGAAAATGTGGTCAATACAGCCTCTTCCCTCTTCAGAACGCTGCGTATTCCCGTCGAAGCTTACGGTCCACAGCCAGTGATAGGCTTTTCCTAGTTTCTTTTGTTAGGGTTTTTCCAAGGATGATTTAATGCTACGTCAGTTGCTACATTCTGTCAGAGCTCCTTTCTTTTGATGATGATCCCTTGAATCCAATCTTTAAGTATTTTCGTTCTTTTCTAGTGGCGGAAAGATGCTTGCTGTCGTCCCAGTGTGGGACTTGAACGGTTAAGCATTGAGGCATTCTATGCCTATATAATTACTAGAAGGACCCCATACCACGTTGAACGTCCTGTTTAAACGCTGTCGGCATTTAATTTAGTTCAATAAAGATTTGAACGCATGTTGAAACCGACAAATGTTGACGCCTCTTAATTAAACGGGCCTTTCTGTTCAGAATTGATGTTTGGCTATAAGTGAAAATTGCCTATGGGAGTTTCACGGGAAGTCAGGGGAATACTAATTCTGCAATACGGTGAACAAATATCTATATTTGAAGTTTATTCGGTTACGATACCAAAAAACCAACATTATACAAGTCATTATATTACATTATAAAAGTCCTAAAATAATAGAAATTATCTCACTAACCTTATTTTTTGCTGTTCACTTACAAAGTCCCTTTTTTCTAACAGTTTACTGACTAAATGGCTATTTAGTTGTTTACTGACTAAGGGGCTATACTCCATTGAGACCCTCATTTATTATTTATAGTTTTTGTTATATTATTTATTTTTAAAGGACGTCCGAAGTGAGACCTTTAGTGCAAAAAACAACACTACACATTTCTCTTGATTAAAAATTATTATTCGATAAATGATCCAGTTCCAATTTGATTAACTTATTAAGGCTATTAACGCACCTGCCTTATTGCTTAAATCATTCTGAAGTCTTCCTCGAATACCATGAAATGAACGAAGCCAGAATAAAAAGGCCACGAATTCGAGATTGCGACATTTGAATAGCTAACATCTTAATTGTGAACAGCTGACCTGATGTACGTTGTACCTGTGCGTATTACTGGAGTACATTTCATTCTACAGCGAGTGGAATCATCATATTCACTTTATCACTAAAACCGTTATATACAAGTCACGTTCGATTCGGCCATGGGGGGAGGGGGCGATTTGAATCCCTCTCACACATAAAACGGGAACAAAACTTAGACCTAGGCTGGATGTATTATTGCATCAGAAAATTTCACGTTAGGTAGGACCGTGAGAAAGCTATTGCGCTAATGAGGTGCTACTCATTCCTCTTAAAGTGCTACTGAAACGAAATTTTCGCCAATTAACACGTGCGCTGATCAAAAAAGGGCAGCGTTTCCCGAAGTCGGTTATCGAACCGTGGTAAACAGGAACCCTTCTTGTTCCCGTTAACGGTCTCTTCCCGTGAGTAAAGTGGCGAATTCGAGCAAAACTTTGCTAAAACGTGTTTCAGTAATTCAGTTTCTATACTTGAGAGGTAAATTGGTTAGCTGAAGGGCATTTCGCAGTGAACTTTAGTCACGTTATTGAAACGTCCTTCTACAGCTACCAGAAGACCTGTAGCCGTCCAAACAGTGACGGCTACTGAGTTTACTGTCGCTACCAGGATATGCCTTCTCCATCTTTTGCGCCATACAGCTATTACAGGGATATTCAGGTAACGGGTTGCAATAGCGAGCGACACGCTGGTGAAAAAACACTCGATAGCTAAAGGAACTAAGGTGGTCATCGCAAAAGACTGCAGCAGCTCTAGAGGAGGACTATCACTCGTGTAATAATATTGGTACAAGTACAAGAAGCCGTTTGCAGAGATGACAGCACTTGCTTCGTACACCACGCTCATAATGGCGATATCTGCTGCAAGCCGCTCACGACGAGGAGTACGAAAACCTCCCAAAGCTACGAGCCTTCTTTCCCACACCTGATTATAAATGTGATCAATCAAAGCTATTGTGCTGCGCTCTACGACTTCAGCAATGCCATGGATTAGGCCAATCAGTGCAACGGATTCCAAACTGCTTAGATCCACTTGCAAAAGCCTTAACAATACCGCTGACTCGCAGTACAGCGGAGACAACAGTACGAATGAAGTTCCCGGATGGCTTATCTTCCACAACCGCTGGACACAAATACGAGAGATGCCTTTGAGAAACACTACAATGAGAGGTGAAAATAGCGCGATTAATAATCTACCAGTTTTGTCTTGCTTGCTGAAAGCTGGGTAGATAAAATAGGCTGCCACAAGAGCAACAACAGATGTAAAAATACATGGGACTACAAATAGTACAAATAGCTTGAGCAGTGTTTTTCTTGGACCCTTACATGGCCAGAAATCGCGGTCATCGCAACGGCGCACGCGCGGGGGTTCTTAAAAATATGGCCGCCAAACGCTCAAAGGAAATGTATGGGAGAAATAAAACAAAATAAAATAGAGCAAGTTCTGGCTTACCGGGAACAAGTGCCGCGATCCGGTTGAGTTCTTGAAAGTTTCCTCTGCTATTTTGATTAGTTGCTTTTCATCAACAAATGTTACTGGCCCTGCTTTTCATCGATGTTTGTTTTCGAAGATTGGCTCATACAATGCTCTATATTACGGAGGCTTGAATGCATCCCAAACAGATTTTGATCCGTCACCGCAGATTACATAAGCGGGATATCCCAAGTGCCGCGATCGCTTGAGGAAAAGCACCGTATGGTGTACTATTTGACCAATTTTCACCTTCGCTGCTGATTTCTTCGCCCTGCTAATTGCCTTCAAAAACAGTTCAGAGAAGCGCAAACCAGGTCTACCGAAAGCAAAGATATCAAATGTCACGCGAGCGTGTTGATCCGAGAACTACACGTCGTATTCTTGGGCAAAAACTGGCATTTTTTCAGCAAATTC
>JAHPZR010004666.1:40000-60000 GCA_019787425.1 Platygyra sinensis
GAATTGCCCTTCTTGCTTGGCTCAGATGGGGAAAGTGAGCTAAACGGTAAGAAATCCGTAATTTGAATGAAAATGGACTATATGTGTGTATTCAATTGCCCACATTTGCTATATTTAGAAGTTGCTGCCAGCAGGCACATGGTCATACTTTCGTTATCGCCAGTCAAGAACCGACTGGGCTCTGGAGTTTTGTTATTTCTGTATCGAATTCTGTAAGGAGTCCAGTAGTATAACATTTTAAGGTACGTTTTTGCTGGGTTATGTTCTGGTAAAGTCATGTTAAATTATTGGATGCTGCAAAATACCGGTCAAAACGTCCAGGAAATCGATGCCGCAAATCGTTGTAATATAAAAACGCTCAGCGCCCGATTGATCAAAGAACAAAGGCGATAAGTGCTGTGCAGTCGAGCTGGCAAACAACGCAGGTCACCCTAATTCATACAATTCTGACCAAAATTCAATCATCTTTTTTTCATTTCATGTAAATACAGTACGTCATTCAATGGGGGAAGAACGTACCCTGTCGTGGTGGTTAAACGACAAGATGACAATGTCAAAAGAAACAACCCCCAGAACCAAAAGCGGGATGAATCGAAATCATCAACTAAAAGGAAATCACGTCAAGATGCAAAAGAGGATAAAGCGCTTGTGAAGAAACTTAAAGAAGATAATGCGATAGCTGTGCGAACCGATCGTCAACATGCACTCTGTTGTTTCCGATGTGTCCGTGTTGAGTTTCGGAAGCGATGCCACAGTTCCACAGCTAACCCTGGCGTCAACTGCAGATTTCAACCAGGTGGAGGAGTACGAGAGCGATTCGGATTAGAGTGACGATGATGTCCATATTGAGTCAGAAGAACTGGTTATTGGTAAGCCAATAATGACAAGGTCTGGAAGAATGGTCAAGGTCTGGACAAGGTTTGATGTTAGATGTGCGCAAAATGGTAAGCCAGGCCACACAAACCTGTTAATCAGAGCTTTATGATTCATATAGAATTGTTGTCACTTACAAACAAGCAAACACATACCATTAAATATACTTGTGACACAGGTTACATGAACATGGATCTGCCGTTCCTTTACTGAAGTAATTTAAAACTCTATCTTATTTTGGTATTCGTTATGTTTTTCTACTGCAGCAAATTAAAAGCATAATACATAGATTTAGGCCAGCCTAAAAGCGTAGCTCCTTGGCCGGGTTGTTCAGTGCCCGATTGAGCTAACCCAGGAAAAGGTAGAATGTTGATTTGAGTTTTGTAACCGTGCGATGAGGTTTTCTGTTTACTGTGTGACTTTCTGTTTTGAGTTTTATAATCACCATATACTCAAAACAAAGCAGCAAAAAATTTTGTATGGAAGAAAAAGTTATAATTCGAATAAATTTTAATCTTGGGCTAGCGTTAACAGGCTTCCGAACAATTCTGCCCTGTTTTCAACAAGTAAACCTGACATGAGCCCGCGATCCAAGCGAGAACCAGCACGTGGTCAGCGGTCAACTCCAAAAAAATACGTGACCTCGATGAGCTGTACACTTGAGCCCACGATATCGTCATGTGATACTGGTCAGCAGATACCTTGTTTTGACAGGTGTCAATTGATCATAGCGGGGATGTCCAATATCAAAGAAGTACACGGTAAATCAAGGTTGCATGTCTCTATCAACCTATTATTTGGAGTATGGCCGCCATGTTGCGCGACTCCACCTCCACCGTCGTCGTCGTCGTGCGTACGCGCCCACGAGCAATACCGCTGCCCATGAAAACCATGAGAAAATCAATTCATGGGTTTCTTTTTCCCTATATGGTTATGGGGCTCCGCTTGGCGGCCCTTCGGGCCGCCGGAGCTCCACTAAAAGTTATATAGTTCACTGAGAATGTACACACACAAAAATACTTTTTTATCTCAAGTTTGCCTAAAGATTTTCAGTATGTTTTACAACAAAGGAATTTAATATCTAACTTCTTAGAACAATAGCAATCAATTTTTAACTACTCCTGTTAACCGTTATGGGAAAAAATAACCGCTAGCCGTAAAAAAGCCAAAATATTAACCGTTAACCGTAACAGCCAGTACCCCATTGATACCCTCATGTTGGTTAAAAACGTGACTTATTTCGGGAAATTGGCTTTCTGGACAGTTTATTATTAGAACAAGTATTATTTTAATGTTTTTGAGTTCCTCGAGAGATAAATTCACGCTTTTGTAGCAAAACTCAGTGGCAGATGCTTCTGTTGGTTTCCCGCGGCCGCCATGTTGGAGCCCAACCAGATGGGCTTCAGTATGGCGTCTCCATTCTAAAAAAAGTCTCTATAAATTTGGATAAAAAATATCTCCGCATATCTTGCTTAAGAAAAATTGCTGTGACCTGAATCTTGGCGAGAGTCTTTGTATATTTACCTCCTTTCTTTTCCCAGATTCTGGACTTTATTTATTGAACGGTTTTGATTTTGATTTTGATCTATTTTGAATGGCGTGACACTGAAAACCAGCAATAAATGGTACCTCTTGAGATGGTACCTCTTAAATCACCTGCTGTAGCTGCTCGTAGAAAATGCCTTTCTTCGCTTCGTCAGCATCGTCTCTGCGCGCTTAGCACGTGATACCGGATAGTGAGTTTGGTGTAGCTCACTGTTAAAGTTACTGTTAAATCCAGTGGCTTCCATTCCGACCATCAATGAACTCTTTGACTTGATGATCGCAACGCCCTCTGCGTGTTGGTTATCCTCTCGTACAGAGTGCATCACCGTGTGACCAGATCTTTCCTTTATCATCCTTGATCCATCTTAAGTCAGTTGTTTACGCTATATTTCTACATCCCCTTTAACTTGAGCCAGCTTTCCGGTACTTACATTCCAACAGCCAACTCCGGGCTTCTTGCTTAGCGAGAGACATTCGGCTCTCGCTCGGCACAGAGAGCCCTCACATCCGATTAGAATGTGAATGAAAGATCAAACTACCTTTATTGGGCGTGTTTCATGGCAGCCATTTTGAACTTTTGATGCCCTCGCGCGGTCTGCTAGTGCGAGATCTGGAATCGAAATTTTAGAAGTCTGAGACTCACAAATTCTCGGAGGATCCTATCGCTCACCGCAAATAATTAGTATAACTTTTATAACAACATATATGCAGAAAAGCAAGAAATAATAAACAATTAAAAACTACGCGCTGTTTTTCAGCTTAGATACACAGGAGGACCCCTCTGCAACGCAAAACGTTTTCAGTTTAGCCTTTTGATCGTGACAATTTACCGCGCTCTTTTTATTTATTATATTTAAAAGAAAATTTGTTGAAATTTGGAAATAATACGAATTTTATGCATTGGCATTATTTTACGTTCGTGTACACCAGAAGCCTGCAACCAGATATTTAAACAAAAGCTAATAATAGGCATTTTTCTGAAACAAAGAAACCTAGCCAAGGAAGATAAAACAAAAACATGCAAACATACAACATACCTCTTAAGGTCCACGGTAGTCAAAATTCCTGCAAATGAATGGACTGTTCTTGCTTTATTTTTGAAACACGTTCGCTGCACGGTCAATTGTGCTTGTTGCACTAACCGCTTTCTATGCGGGCTCAGAAATTTGCTATAGGACTTAAGAGAAAGGGCTTACCAGTACCAGCGGTCTAGCAATAAAAGTATTGCTTCTGATAGTCGAATTCAAACCACTAGAGGCGAACAAACATTTAACCCAATTTTCAAGCTGTTTCTGAATCGCATGACCGGAAAGCTCGCCAATTAACAAGAACCTCGTCGTCTCAAATCACAAAATTACCTTAAGATTAACATTGGCAAAATCTTCCCCTACTTTGCTTACCTCATATTGTCAGAATAAAAAAAATTGACCATAACGGTCATAAAATTTCTGAGTTCTTCCAACTACGAAATGACAACTCTTTTGGCCTTGAGGCAGCAGTCTATTTCCGGAATAAAATCATCAAACTTCCGGAATTAAAACTCACCAATTAGATCAAGCGACACTATCCCTCCCGCTTCGATTCTGTCAATCAGCTTGTGGCATTTCTGACGTGGCCCCAAACTGGCAGAGACATAGCGCGAAAGCAGGTAGTTTAAATCAACCCCAAAATATTGCAAACTTTTTGGATGTTTGGGCTAAATGAGCTTAGATATCTTTCCACAGATTACGAAGTAAATTTCCTAAGGGGGAGGATTTTTTTGGGGAGGATCACTGAATTTTTAGGATGACAGAAGGGGGATAAGTCATAACTGAGAGACCAAAAGGGCATCACTAAATGTCACATGCCTATTGGGAGTTTTTCACATGACGTCACTAAAATTCAAACTAGAAAACTATTGATCGTCCTGAGATTTTACTTTCATGATTTATAAGAGCAGCTGAAAACTAGTATTCATACAAATTTTCGCTCATAATAGGTCCTTGGTTTTGACTACGCCTGAATTTCTACTCTTTTGCTTGACGCGGCATTTACATGACGGCTGACAGAGGTGTCATGTTGGTTAAAAAGAAACTTATTTCGGGGAATTTGGCTATCTGAACAGTAAATGTATTAGAAAAAGTATCATGTTAATGTTTTTTAGTTCCTCGAGAAATAAATTCACGCTTTTGTAGCAAAACTCAGTGACAGATGTCTCTGTTGGTTTCCCGCGGCCGCCATGTTGCAGCCCAACCAGATGGGCTAGCGCTTCAGCATGGCGTCGCCATACAAATCTCTATAAATTTGGGTAAAACATTTCTCCGCATACCTTGCTCAAGAAAAATTAGTGTGACATGAGTCTTGGCGAGGGCTTTGCATAGTTACTTTCTTTCTTTTCCCAGATTCTGGACATTATCTATTTAACGGTTTTGATTTCTACTTCCGTTCTATTTTCGATGGCGTGACACTGAAAACCAGCAATACGGACTTGGTGGACGGCTATTTGGCACTCTAGCTAAAAGAAAACTTTGCAAATTCTAAGCACTTGGGATGGTTAGCTGTTGGTATGTCAATTCAGTGTCAAATTTTCCGCAGATATCTGGAAGACGGATTGTTGGGAATTAGATAGTTGCCTGACAACGCAGTGTTTTTCCCGATAAACTCGCGCTAAAATCACTCACTCACGATAGAATTTTAAACAGATATATTTGTCTCTCACGATGTCCCGATCTCGATTACAACACACTTCGATTTCTAGAACAAAAGATACAGCAAATTTGTACAATCTGTTCTCTGATTGTTAAAGTTACTAACGATGACAGGTTCGATGCCTATCCCTTTCCGGTCAACTAAACAATCAAATTCTATACGCATTAAAAATGTGTTTGATTACGTAAACACACGATTTCCGACAGGATCAAGAGACTGCACCATATATATGTAAGACAGCATCATAATTGGAAAATATTACTATTAATATGACCGTTTAAAGCATCAAAATATAATGATGTCAAAAGGCGGAATATATGTGCGACGACATTGAAGGGGGATCATGAAATTTCTCAATAGCCATGAGGGGGACACTTAATAACGTTCAGTTTAAAAGGGTTATCAGGTAAATTTTACTGTCTTTAGCCGAAAATTCCTCTGCACAACCCCCCCCCCCCCCCCCCCTGTAGTGTATTTGGCCAGCAGTTGACATTAGTGAGCATGCGCACTTATGCGTGTTTCTGTAACCATGTGCTTCGATTCGCATTAAAATCGAATACATGACAATGGCGACGAGGATAAACTCGTAGAAACACGTCGAAAATATGACCACGATCGGGAAGATAGAGAGTTTTGATGAAACACAAGAGAAATGGGAAACTTATGTGGAACGTGTGGAACAGTTTTTCTTAGCAAACAACATAGATGACGACCACCAAGTGCCAACCTTGTTGAGCTTGATTGGCGGCAAAACGTACGCCTTGTTGAGAGATCTTCTGACACCAGAAAAACCAGCTACGAAGAGCTTCCAGGAGATCGTCACAACCCTTCAACAACACTTAAGTCCTAAGCCATTAGAAATAGCCGAACGTTTTCGTTTTTACAAACGAAACCAGCGTGAAGGTGAAACCGTGTTGACCTACGTGGCCGATCTGAAGAAGCTAGCGGCCCACTGCAATTTTGGCGCAAACCTTAACGAAGCCTTACGAGACAGGTTGGTCTGTGGCCTTCGCAATGTACAGATACAAAAGCGTTTGCTCTCCGAAGCCAAACTGAAATATTCCAAGGCTTTGGAAATCGCCGTAGCGATGGAAACAGCCATTCATGATGCTTCGGAATTGCAAAGTGAGTTTCACCCAGAACAGCCTAGAGTTGACAAGATATCAGACAACAGCCAAACAACCCCAGTACTTCCCCCACCGCCAAACCCCACTGCTAATGCTTGTTATCGGTGCGGAGGAGACTCGCACGCAACACACAATTGCAGATTCAAGGACCAGACATGCTATCATTGTGGGAAGGTAGGACACATTGCAAAAGTCTGTCGCTCGAAACTACAAGGTAAGCCCAAACAAACACCGAAAACACCACCGCCAAACGCCCAAGTCCACACTGTTGAATACAGTGAGACCGATGAATATGAAGATTTATTAAGCTTGAAGATACACAATGTGAGCAACCCGGGCCGAAATGTTATCTGGGTAGATTTAAAAGTAGATGGGAAACCGCTGAAGATGGAACTGGACACAGGCTCGGCTGTGTCTATTATCACACATGAACTGTACATGAAGAAATTTAATGAGATACCCTTACAGAAAACTGATTTGTTGTTGAAAACTTACACTGGGGAGAACATTACTCCTGTTGGAGTGCTCAAGGCAAATGTTGAGTACAAAGGCCAGCAACCATTACTGTTGGATCTGTATGTCGTCAAGGGCAAGGGCCCTGTGTTGATGGGGAGGGATTGGCTCTACAAGATACGCTTAGATTGGTGTGCCATCAAATCACTGAATGTTCCACAAGCTACACTACCTGCCAAAGAGCGTCTGGACACCATACTAGACAAATACTCTGATGTTTTTGAAGATAAACTTGGAACATTCAAATCAGCTAAAGCAAAGCTAACCCTCAAAGAAGACGCCCAAGCACATTTCCACAAGGCTCGAGCTGTGCCATATGCCTTGAGACCAAAGGTTGAAGAGGAACTGAGAAGACTTCAGAATGAGGGTATTCTCACGAAAGTCGAGTGGAGTGAGTGGGGGACTCCCATTGTACCCGTTCCAAAGAAAGATGGATCAGTAAGAATATGCGGCGATTACAAAGTAACAGTGAACCCGGAGCTACAAGCTGAGCAGTACCCCTTACCCCGAATTGAAGACATCTTTGCAAGGCTTGCCGGTGGGAAGAGATTCTCAAAGATTGACCTTCGTCAAGCATACCACCAACTAGAGATGGAAGAAGATTCCAAGAAATATCTCACTATCAACACTCATATGGGCTTGTTTCAGTACAATCGTCTAGTGTTCGGCATTACATCTGCACCCGCTATCTGGCAGCGTACAATTGACCAAGTGCTGGAAGGAACATCTGGTACAAGTTGCATCCTTGATGACATGATCATTACTGGAAGGGATGATGAAGAACACCTGGCAAATTTAGAAGAAGTCCTGCAACGGCTCCAACGTCATGGCTTAAGAGCAAACAAGGCAAAGTGCGAGTTCTTCAAGGAGAAGATAACCTACTGTGGACATGATATCGACAGCAATGGCCTGCACAAGTCAGCGGAGAAAGTAGAAGCAGTTTTGAAAGCACCACGCCCAAATGACGTAGCTGAAGTAAGATCCTTCCTTGGGTTAGTCAATTACTACCACAGGTTCCTGCCTAACCTGGCAACAGCAGTGCATCCCCTGAATCAGCTCTTGGAGAAGAATCACAAATGGAAATGGACAGAACAATGCGATGAAGCATTCCGAAAGGTGAAAGAAATGATCACTTCAGAGCAAGTTCTAACCCACTATGACCCAAGCCTACCACTACGGCTTGCTTGTGATGCATCCCCTGTGGGTATTGGGGCAGTGTTGTCCCACGTGATGACCGACGGTACCGAGCGACCCATAGCTTTTGCTTCAAGGACACTCACAAAAACTGAGCAAAAGTATGCACAGATTGACAAAGAAGCCTTGTCAATAGTCTGGGGGGTCAAGAAGTTTCATGTATATTTGTTTGGGCGCTCGTTCACCCTGTTTACAGATCATCAGCCATTAACGTCAATCTTTCATCCGCGTAAAAGCATTCCTATTGTCACTGCAGCTCGACTTCAACGTTATGCCTTGTTCCTAGCCGGCTATGATTACATAATTGAATACAGGAACACTAAGGTTCACAGTAATGCAGATGGTCTTTCCCGTCTTCCCCTTGAAAGAGAAATCAGAAACGAAGAAGTGGTAGACCCAGTGGGGGTTTTCAATTTGATGCAGTTTGATCCATTACCAGTCACTGTGGACAATGTCCGGCGAGAAACGCAGCGAGATCCTGTCTTGGCTCAAGTGTATGAAATGACCAGTAAAGGATGGCCATACAACCAGAATCCTGAACTCAACCCCTTCTTTACGCGTAGAGATGAGATCACATTACAGTCTGGCTGTCTAATGTGGGGGATAAGAGTCATAATACCTCCCAAGCTGCGCCCACAAGTCCTCAAAGAACTCCACCAGGGGCATATGGGAGTCGTGAAGATGAAAGCCATTGCACGCAGTTATATCTGGTGGCCCGGTATCGACAAGGAAATTGAACTGACTGCTAAGTCCTGCCCAGGCTGCCAACTAACACAGAGAGAGCCTAGTACAGTACCAGTGCACCCATGGGAATGGCCTTCGTTGCCGTGGCAACGAATTCATATTGATTTTGCAGGACCGTTCCTTAACAGCATGTTTTTGGTGGTAGTGGATGCACATTCAAGATGGCTAGAGGTAGAGAGAATGAGTTCTACCACTTCAGAGAAGACCATTGAAACCCTACAGATGTTATTTGCCAGGTATGGAGTGCCAGCCCAGTTAGTGAGCGACAATGGGCCGCAGCTAAAATCAGAAGAGTTTGAGCAATTCCTAAAGAGAAACGGGATCAAACACATCACTTCAGCCCCCTATCATCCTGCCACAAACGGCTTAGCAGAACGTTGTGTTGAGAGCTTCAAAAATGGAATGAAGAGTGAGACGGAAGTGAAATCTTTGAACATTAAGTTGGCAAAGTTTCTGCTAGCTTATAGAAATGCTCCACACTCGACCACAGGAGAGCCTCCATCCCAGTTGTTTTTGGGAAGAAGATTACGCACTCGACTGGACCTGTTAAAACCAGATCTCAGCATTCAGGTAAACAACCGCCAGATAGACCAGTCTGTCGCCAAGGGTGGTTCTGGAACGCGTCATTTTTCCATTGGCCAAAGAGTGATTGCACGAAACTACTCTGGACACTCGAAGTGGGTACCAGGTACTGTCCGTACACAACTAGGACCCCTGTCTTATGAAGTGGAGATTGAGCCTAACCTTATTTGGCGTCGACACACAGATCAACTCAAGGCTTGTAATGTTCCTGTCACCGACCATTCGCCAGTTTTCCACCCTGTGCCATCTCCGACCATAATCGAGAACCAAGGCGACCAAGTAGCTGACCCAAGTGAGCAGTCCGAGGCTATTTCAAGGGAAACAGTTGATCAGTCAGCCAATTCCGCAGCGGAATATTCAGTTAGCACCCCACCAAGCCAAGTTGAACTTGTTCCTGTTAAACGATACCCTACCAGGGTGCGAAAGCCTCCAGCTCGGTTGGACCTTTGAACATTGACTTTGCCTTTTTGAACGTTGAACATGGCAAATTGAACATTGAGTTAGTTTCGGACCTTAGGGGGTGTGAAAGACTGGCCTAAGGGGGGAGGAGTTGTAGTGTATTTGGCCAGCAGTTGACATTAGTGAGCATGCGCACTTATGCGTGTTTCTGTAACCATGTGCTTCGATTCGCATTAAAATCGAATACATGACACCCCCCAAACCAGGCGGTAGTAATGACTGGTCTATATAAACTGCGTAAAAAACTCAGCAAACTATGTATTACTGACTTTACTTGTACTTAGGTAATTTAAATATAATATGTTGGATGTTTAGATTATGACTTTAACATATGGTCGTAGACGTAAACAATCTAAAGACCTAGAGAACTCTTGATTTGACGTTACTCACGCGTCAGTCATTCCTCTTGGACTCGTGAACTCGCCTTAATAAATGACGAAAATAAATGCAGGGAGTTTACCTTCTTGCGGTGACTCTTACTCTCCCCAAAAATGATCACACAAGCGGTACAAGGTGAGAATCGCCCAAACTTTGTTCTTGTGGGTACAGTAACGAATGCGAACGTGCATTCTTTACAGCTTGTTTGAAAAATCAGTTTTCATCATTCTAGAAGTAACAGTATTTCAATCAAAGTGGCTATGAGCCACTCTCTCTACTTGGAAAAACTGAGATCGCGTGTAAACAGTGGCAATTTGGATACCACTGCACTGAGCTGGTGTAGTATAGACAGTATACTATTTGACGCAGAGGGCACGAGTTCCTCACCAAGTGAGTAGTTTAAATTTAAGATACGTCTGGATAGAAAGAAAGGGCTAATGCAACAGAGAAAACACAGAAAATGGAAGACCTGTAAGTGATTATTTCTCTGAGTTTTAAGCAACCGAATGTCTAAACCATAGAAATTCATTATGCATGTTTGCAGTTGAGCTTTGAAACCTGAGTAATACTATATCGCGCATAGCGTGGGGTATGTCCCATTTTATAACCTTTATTGGTGCAAGAAGCAATTAAACTTGATTTTGATTTTAAGACACAAAGAGTTCATAATTGACATGTACATCCTGGTCTTACGACACTTCGTTCATTCATAAAGTTCATTCTTTCGCGTTTAAAATAGGAAGGAAAGTTAGAACCCGTAGTACAGGGACTTTATTACTTGGTCACTGTGCCAGTACTGGCTTAGCTAAGTTAGCTTTGCTGATCAGACAGAATGGGGACTTTCTTTGTGGTAACGTCTCGGACTAGGCTTTTAAACAATGTCACATCTACTCATAGCTCCTTGTGTTCTCTCTTCCTGTTGCGTATTGTCATGGGTTGCTGTTTATTAACCGGCAATGCCAGTGGGCTTTGACTTCATTCATTGCCTCTCTATCTCGATACATCTATCTTGTTATGTGTTGCTTTTTTATACGCTAAAAGTTAACATCGTGAGAATTTTTTTTGCATTTCAATAAACCAAAACTTGGTTTTTAACAATGTTAAAAATCCTTGCACTCGTCTTTTTCATGCAAAAATATTAAAACTTGAACTTCGTCACAACTGCAAAAACCTTTCACATTGGTCAGCGGATTTACAAAAAGTCTAAGGAAGACTGAAGCGAACGGTTGAAGGAGTGATCGAGTGAATCTCTCATTCATACCTATAACCTGATTTTCCAAGTTAAAGATGGGTTAACTGAACGGCATTTGACAGTACATCTTAGTCACGTTAACAAAACGTACTTCAACAGCAATAAGAAGAGTTGTGCTCGCCCAAAGAGTGATGGCCACTGAGTTTACTATCGCTACCAGGATATGCCTCCTCCATCTTTTGCGCCATACAGCTATTACAGGGACATTCAAGTAACGGGTTTCAATGGAGAGCGACACGCTTGTGAAAAACCACTCAATAGCCAAGGAACTAAGGTGGTCACCGCAAAAGACTGCAGCAGCTCCAGGGGAGAATTGTTTCGCGTGTAATAATATTCGTACAAGTACAAGAAGCCGTTTGCAGAGATGACAGCACTTGCTTCGTACACCACGCTCATAATGGCGATATCCGCTGCAAGCCGCTCACGACGAGGAGTACGAAAACCTCCCCAGGCTACGAGCCTTCTTTCCCAGACCTGATTATAAATATGATCAATCAAAGTAATTGTGCTGCGTTCTACGACTTCAGCAACACCGTGGATTACCCCAATCAGTGCAACGGATTCCAAACTGCTTAGATCCACTTGTAAAAGCCTTAAGAATACGGCTGACCCACAATACAGCGGAGACAAAAGCACGAATGAAGTTCCCGGATGGCTTATCTTCCACAACCGCTGGACACAAATACGAGAGATGCCTTTGAGAAACACTACAATAAGGGGTGTAAATAGTGCAATTAATAATCTACCAGCTTTGTCTTGCTTGCTGTAAGCTGGGTAGATAAAATAGGCTGCCAGAATAGCAACAATACATGTGAAACATACATGGAACTACAAACAGTACGAACAACTTGAGCAGTTTTTTTCTTGCACCGTTAACTAAATACTTGGAATAAGTGAACGCCTGTAAACAGACACAGAACAAAAACAGAACGTTTAGTGGAATATTTTGTGTAGGTGACATCTTGGAGTGAGATATTCCAAGGGCTTGAGTGACAATTCGATACCCTGCATCCAAACAGAAGAAAAGTAAACATTGCAAGAAAATTTTAACCCTCAGACCCCATATTTGAAACGGCCGAAAAAAGAACAACGAGTTAAGGAAAAACCAGCAGTACAGCATGAAGGTGTAGACAGTTCCTGTAATGGTTCTAATCCATTGAAGCTTTTCGGGATGGCTTCTCTGGGTTTGCCTTGACAATTTAGCTTTGTCTGATAACAGAGATAGTAGAGGAGAATAGAGACTATTCCAACAGCGGCGGCACTCAAAACGGACATAAGAAATCCAAAGAGCAATGAATTCCAAACTGTGCGCCACATCGGTGGTCTAAGTCGCTTCCAAGCCATGGCTCTATCTTCTTGTGTTTCCTGTGTTGGTTCATTGTCCTCTGTCGAGCTTGCGTCTATGAACCTGGCGCCAATATTGCTAGACGCGAGATAATCGAGTGATGTTGCTTCTTTGTTGCTGTATTCTTGGTAAATAACTTCATCCACAGGCTGACAATACCACTCAGTCCCTCTGTCATCAAGAGGATTGTAGCCAAACAGATCTGAGGCATGATCCGCTTCATCAAAGTTGTAGTGTTCGGCCACACTTCGCGTGAAGCTGAAAATGATATGGCCACAAAATTCTGCAAAAGCGGTGCTTCCAACCATTCTTAAGCACTTGCGTAGTTCTTTCGAAAGATCGATTGAAGATTGATTATGGGTTCCTTCTGGATTTCAGTTTTGTGAGGAAACGGAGACGGAGCGTGACTAATAGTGAAATAAATTCAGAATTCTGTTGTAGCTGATGTGTTCTATGAGTGTTGTGCTAGCATTGGAAACGAAACTGTATAAGAATGCGTCAGACATCATCTAATTTCCATGGGAGAACACCTTTACACTGATAGACTGTCAGTTTCGATATTTTTTTGAGCATCATATGCTTTATTTATACACACAAATACACTTGGGTTGTTTACACTGATATCAATTACTTACACTAATACAGTATTTGAATTTTACATAGTACTTCTCTGCTAAGTTAAAAAAAGAGCACAAACAAGTAATCATAGAAATAACGGAACAGGACATAATCGAAAAGAAAGGTGACAAGAGAAATTAAACAAAAAACTACAAGACACTGAGCCTATGCATTACCTTATCAATGAAAGATATATCAACAACAGTAAAAAATATGCAATCCATCATTCATTTTGATTGAGAGCAGAATTCCTATATCTAATCCAGCTTATATTATAGTTATGCTATTTATTGTTTAATTGTTCTTTATTTTTTTAAGTAATGTGCCAATAAAGAACATCTGAATCAGTACATTTTTCTAATTCCCATTGAGTGGTTAATTTCTTTACAAGTTCATCCAAACACAATTCTTTTTGAAGACGTTTTGCGGAATAGATATATTGTTTGACGAAGATGATGAGCAAATGTAGTCTGCGTCTTACGGGGCCCTTTTTCTTTAGAATATTTAAGAGGCTGTCTCTCTAAAAACCGACCACTGATTTTACTTCGAAAATTCGATTTTTCTCAAACGCTGGGATTTTAAAGCCCTTACCTAATTAATCACTAAAACGAGTTTCATTTGGTTAAAAATTGTAATTGAATTTTCCTAGGCTTAGTTGAAGTTCGGCCCGCTCGACTCAAGTTGCATGCCTGCCGAAACTGGAAAAATAGCACATATTGCCGGCGCTCTAAAAAATTTAATATTCGCTCAAACGTCCCAATTCTTTTTTCCGACTATAGATATATCACAGTAGTTTGTTAAGCCATGTTGCAATTATAATTCAATGTTGTTCCTTCAACGGTTGAAAGCAGATTTTCTACCCGTTAAATCGAGTTTTGAACCAAACACGAAAATAGCGCTACTTTGAAGGGCGTTTTAAAAATGTGGCACCTGTTTGAAACCGCTGAACTACATGAATAAAAAGTATAAATGACACTTAATTCAAAACAATAATAAAATTTTTCTGCCCACTAGGTTTTCAAAACTAACGACCGCTTAAAGTTCAGGAAATTTTGAAAATATTTCAGTGAGAAACTGCATACTCGCCTTCGTGAAGTGCTCCGATAAATTCACGTAAATCTCTTACCTGGCGTCAAGATTAAAGTTTTGGTCCTTTGTAGTGATCCTTGAATCCTAGGTAGCATCAAAACTGCCAGCTTTTCCTTGCAGCGGTAGGTTTGTGTACAAGGTACAATAATACCTTCCTGATCTGTGTCGAGCGTGACGGTCACATACTTCCATGTTCTTTGTATTACTGACCATTGTTTTCCTCGAAGTCGGTTTAATCATGTAGAGTCCTCTTAAAAAGTTTGTAGAAGCACTCTTTTGGACAAATCTCGGCACACATACAAGCGTGAACAGTAAACGGTGATCAGGGGATCCACAGAAGGATTCAAAAATGCCACGGCCATTTTGTGTTTACAACGGGTGTTTTCGTTCCCAATCTTCGCGTGAATATCACATCCTGACGGGATTCCCGTGATACGGATTGGAAACTAATTTAGGGTGCCTTTCTTTAAGAAAATATTAAATCCGGAAGAATTCGGAGATGAATTTTTCGTTTCTTTACTAAAGAGATCAATCCTATATCTCTCGGATCATGGAGTGTCAAAAGAACCGAAGAATGCACTCCCGGAGTCAGGGTCGCACAGGGGTATTCTCATGATGAGTGGTTAGATGATTTTATTTTCCGTGAAACGTGGATTTAGGAAATTATTCTTCGTGATTTGTGACTTGAAGGTTTTGCGTGAACCGTGAAGAACTTGGAGTACAAACCGATTCTCGTGATTTTACCACTCTATTTGAGTCGAATGGTTAGAGTCGTCTGTCGAGGGTGACTTAGGTACATTGTATGCGATTTGCAATATCGGGCCTTGACTAAGCCTTTCAGTATTTTGCTTTCTTCAAACACTCTTTCTAGATAGGTTATTATCGAGAGTATCTATAAACGTCCTTATTATCGTGATTCAGAAAAACGACATTTATATCAGTGATCCGTGATCACTATTTTTTTCCGTTCATTAACCGTGACAGAGACCCCGCTGTACTACCCTCCAGAGTGGATACTTCGGTTCCTTTGAGGTACCATGATCCGAGAGATATAGGATTGATCTGTTTAGTAAAGAAACGAAAAATTCATCTCCGGATTCTTCCGGATTTAAGATTTTCTTAAAGAAAGGCACCCTAAATTAGTCCCCAATCTGTATCACGGGAATCCTGTCAGGATGTGATACTCACGCGAAGATTGGGAACGAAAACACCCGTTGTAAACACAAAATGGCCGTGGCATTTATGAATCCTTCTGTGGATCCCCTGATCACCGTTTACTGTTCACGCTTGTATGTGTGCCGAGATTTGTCCAAAAGAGTGCTTCTACAAACTTTTTAAGAGGACTCTACATGATTAAACCGACTTCGAGGAAAACAATGGTCAGTAATACAAAGAACATGGAAGTATGTGACCGTCACGCTCGACACAGATCAGGAAGGTATTATTGTACCTTGTACACAAACCTACCGCTGCAAGGAAAAGCTGGCAGTTTTAATGCTACCTAGGATTCAAGGATCACTACAAAGGACCAAAACTTTAATCTTGACGCCAGGTAAGAGATTTACGTGAATTTATCAGAGCACTTCACGAAGGCGAGTATGCAGTTTCTCACTGAAATATTTTCAAAATTTCCTGAACTTTAAGCGGTCGTTAGTTTTAAAAACCTAGTGGGCAGACGAATTTTATTGTTGTTTTGAATTAAGTGTCATTTATACTTTTTATTCATGCAGTTCAGCGGTTTCAAACAGGTGCCACATTTTTAAAACGCCCCTTCAAAGTAGCGCTATTTTCGTGTTTGGTTCAAAACTCGATTTAACGGGTAGAAAATCTGCTTTCAACCGTTGACGGAACAACATTAAATTATAATTGCAACATGGCTTAACAAACTGCTGTGATATATCTATAATCGAAAAAAAGAATTGGGACGTTTGAGCGAATATTAAATTTTTTAGAGCGCCGGCAATATGTGCTATTTTTCCAGTTTCGGCAGGCATGCAACTTGAGTCGAGCGGGCCGAACTTCAACTAAGCCTAGGAAAATTCAATTACAATTTTTAACCAAATAAAACTCATTTAGTGATTAACTAGGTAAGGGCTTTAAAATCCCAGCTTATGAGAAAAATCGAATTTTCGAAATAAAATCAGTGGTCGGTTTTTAGGGAGACAGCCTCTTAATTGTTTCCTTACGTATTTCCATTTTGATTAACAGTCCCACAATAACTGTTTATCTTTGACGTCGGTATATTTCTCGTGTATTTGAGGATAATAGAACGAAATACGAACTTCTTTAAAATCATAGTCCTCTAAGAGAGAGTTATCAAATTTCCACGTGCCGGGCCTCTCTTGAGCTCACTTCTTATATCAATCTTTAAGAAGGTAGCTTATGATCTGGTGCAACTGACATACGGATCTCAGCATTTTGAGCCTCTATGGAGATCAGACGGGAGACTAAAATAAAATCTATTCTCGATTTTAAATTAATAGTTTTAGATTCGTAGGTGAAGGATTTTGTTTTCGGATGCAGTTTTCGATATATATCAATAAGACTCAGTTCGTTCATAAGATTGTCGACAGCATCTCTATAATACGTGGATTTCCAGGCTGCACCTCCACTTTTATCTGCTTTAGTAAGTGTGCAATTCCAGTCGCCCGCGATAATTAACCTGTACGTGTCTCTTTTTTACGAGAAATTTACTTAAGATTTTAATAAATTCATTTTGGTCTCAATAATTAGTGGGTGCGTAGATATTTACAATAAATATATATTTCCTCACAAATTTTAAAAATCAGGAACTTCCCGTGTTCTAAATCGTCATGTCTTGTTTCAGCCTCGTCGAGTCTTCGCTCCATATCTTTCAACTTCGTTCTGGACTTCAACTTGCCATGTCATCCTCAAGGGATTTTACGGCTCATCCTCGGTGTAAAAACCTGTGACACTCACCAGTGACGTAAAACAATGAAAACAAAGAAGCCAACATAACAGACCCTAACCATAACAATAACCACAAAACAAAGAAAAACTTCACAGGTTTTTACACCGAGGTAAACCCGATTTTACTTTCGACGTTAGGAGTTTGTTTTCCAGTTCAACTAAGATATCTACTTGAGCCTTCACAGAAGCTAAGTTATCCTGTAACTCTTTATAGTTTACCTTTAACGAATTTACCTTAAGTACCAGCTTCTCTGTGTTCGTTTTGTTTTCAGTAAGTACTTTCCAAACATCAGCCAGTGAGGGCGATTCGTTACTACTTTTTCCGCCCGCCATGATAGTTGCAAACGTTTGTAAGTGTGAGATTTTGTCTTCTTGGTCTTGGGCAGTTGCAGGCTTTCAATGCTTGACGAATTGCTTAACTTCTTTCGATTTCGCCTTCTAATCTTTGCCGAGATACGCAATATTTACTACATTTTTGGGCGCACGACCCAGTCCTTGTTTCGTTATTGTATAAAACAAATAGATTCCATGTTGCCGTGCGTCTGTTCAGTAATAGATCACAGAAGACGTCAAAATGCGATAAGAACATCAGTGATACACTCGGCTATCGCCTCGTGTACCACTTTTTTGTTCTCACCACATTTTGACGTCATTTGTGATCTATTACTGAACAGACTCACGGCAACATGGAATCTATTTGTTAATTAAACTCGATAGAGACGCGGTACATGTTTTCTATTTGTTAATTAGAAACTTTGAAACAATGCTATTTAATTCCTTTGAGAAGTTTCTAGAAACTCCAGAGATATCAGAGCGCGAGTTTCAGAGAACAATGAAAATATTAATGTAATGAAGCATAGTGTTGCATGCAGCCGACTGTTGTAATCCGAGAAGTCAGTTAAATAAACTAGTTTTCTACTGTTCCTGACAATCCTGAGTTTTGTATTGGAACAACCCTGCCCTGCATTGGCACTCGTTATATCCTTCTTCTCTTCGGCAGCATTTTCTACCATTTACAGTACAGTACAGTACAGAACAGTACCCCCCTCTCAAGGGGGGGTTTTGAGTAATAATACCACTAAATAAAATAAGTTACCATAAGATTAAAATGAATTGAATCAACTACCAAATTTCCGGTGAAGAAATACAAAAGCTCGCCGAAAAAGCAGTAAACAAAAATACAGTCAAAACTACTAAGACGTGGATGAATGTTTGGAAGTCGTGGGCAGAAAGCAAAGGTTTTAACGATGACATTCTCAAATACGAAGCTAAGGAACTGGATGAATGTCTCTCGCGATTCTTTGCCGAAATTCGCAAAAGCGATGGTTCCGACTATGAGACGGACAGTCTAAGGGTTATGTTAGCTGCCCTCGACAGACACCTCAAACAAAATGACAGCAAAATATCCATAGCGAAGGACCGAGAATTCGTCAAGTGCAGACAGGTCCTGGAGGGAAAAGCAAGAGCTCTTCGCGAAAAAGGCCACGGAAAACGACCAAATGCAACAAAAGCACTTACCGTCCAAGATGAAGAGCAGCTATGGGAAAATCGTGTACTTGGCGAACAAAATCCAAAGTCACTCCTTTATACTCTGTGTTATCTGCTTACCCTTCATTTTGGTCTTCGAGGCTGTCAAGAGCACCATGAAATGTTTGTCGAAGATTTCAGCTTCAACAAGGACGACCAAGGCACAGAGTACGTAACATTCGAAGAAAACCCAACAAAGACCCGGCAAGGTGGTCTGAGAAAGAAACGAAGAGCCATCCAGCCAAAAATGTTTGCCACTGGAGGTCCCCGTTGTCCAGTCCAGTTCTTCAAAACATATCTTGCCCACAGACCTGAAGAAATGCGAAAGCAGTGGCCCGTTTTACCTCGCCATTATTGAAAAACCGAAGTCCGAAGTGTGGTACAAGAAACAGAGGATGGGTGTCAATAAGATCGACTCCTTCATGAAAAATATGGCCTTGGAAGCGGAATTGGATGTAGAGGGAAGAAAGTTAACCAACCATTCGGTAAGAAAAACGCTTGTGAAGAAGCTGAAGGCCTCGAATCAGCCAAGAAGTGCTATCATCGGTGTAACAGGCCACACAAGCGAGCGTTCACTGGCGGACTACGAGGAAGGTGACGAAGCAGAACAACGACAGATCTCATCCATCATCAGTTCACCTGTCTGCCAACAGGCTCAAAATTCTCGTTCAGTTCTTTCCAGTTTGCCCATTCAGCAGAACCATACAGCGACTCCAGCCTGCCAAACAGTAGTCCACCACTTTCATGGCTGTCAGGTGACGATAAATTACGGAGCTGGCGTTGGTGTTTTTCAACAAAGCAGCAATTAAACACTGGTAGAGGCTAGCCCGTACCTTATCTTAGTTTGTGGTTTCGCTTCACCGCTGCAGTGACTGCAAAAACCGTGATTGAAATTAACTTTCATTGAACCATTTCATGTTGTTCGCCTTCAATGGTTTGTACTGGTTTCACAAAATACTGTCAATCATTTTTTTATTGACGTAAAAGGATTGTTACGAATTTGTTTTTTCATCCGTAACGAAATAAAGGTCTCTTGCGCGTTGCCGAAAATTTCTCTGCTTCTATTATAAACAAATAATAGCATGACCTGTACGTGGTATTTGGCAATAATACCGTCTCGTAATATTTCAAAATT
>JAHPZR010004666.1:67500-81884 GCA_019787425.1 Platygyra sinensis
CAAGACATAACAAGATATATGCATCGAGATAGAGAGGCAATGAATGAAGTCAAAGCCCACTGGCATTGCCGGTTACGAAGCAGCAACCCATGACAATACGCAACAGGAAGAGAGAACACAAGGAGCTATGAGTAGATGTGACACTGTTTAAAAGCCTAGTCCGAGACGTTACCACAAAGAAAGTACCGCTTCTGTCTGATCAGCAAAGCTCACTTAGCTAAGCCAGTACTGGAACAGTGACCAAGTAATAAAGTCCCTGTACTACGGGTCCTAACTTTCCTTCCTATTTTAAACGTGAAAGAATGAACTTTATAAATGAACGAACTTTATGTAAGTGTCGTAAGACCAGGATGTAGATGTCAATTATGAACTCTTTGTGTCTTAAAATCAAAATCAAGTTTAATTGCTTCTTGCACCAATAAAGGTTATAAAATGGGACATACACCACGCTATGCGCTATTAGTATTACTCAGGTTTCAAAAACTCAACTGCAAACATGCATAATGAATTTCTACGGTTTAGACATTCTGTTGCTTAAAACTCAGAGAAATAATCACTTACAGGTCTTCCATTTTCTGTGTTTCTCTGTTGCATTAGCCCTTTCTTTCTATCCAGACGTATCTTAAATTTAAACTACTCACTTGGTGAGGAACTCGTGCCCTCTGCTTCAAATATTAATAACTTGAACTTCGCCACAACTGCAAAAACCTTTCACATTGGTCAGCGGATTTACAAAAAGTCTAAGGAAAGAGCGAACGGTTGAAGGAGTGATCGAGTGAATCTCTCATTCATACCTATAACCTGATTTTCCAAGTTAAAAATGGGTTAACTGAACGGCATTTGACAGTAAACGTTAGTCACGTTAATAAAACGTCCTTTAACGGCAATCAGAAGAGTTGCGCTCGCCCAAAGAGTGATGGCCACTGAGTTTACTATCGCTACCAGGATATGCCTCCTCCATCTTTTGCGCCATACAGCTATTACGGGGACATTCAGGTAACGGGTTTCAATGGAGAGCGACACGCTTGTGAAAAACCACTCAATAGCCAAGGGAACTAAGGTGGTCACCGCAAAAGACTGCAGCAGCTCCAGGGGAGAATTGTTTCGCGTGTAATAATATTCGTACAAGTACAAGAAGCCGTTTGCAGAGATGACAGCACTTGCTTCGTACACCACGCTCATAATGGCGATATCCGCTGCAAGCCGCTCACGACGAGGAGTACGAAAACCTCCCCAGGCTACGAACCTTCTTTCCCACACCTGATTATAAATGTGATCAATCAAAGCTATTGCGCTGCGTTCTACGACTTCAGCAACACCGTGAATTACGCCAATCAGTGCAACGGATTCCAAACTGCTTAGATCCAACTGTAAAAGCCTTAACAACACCGCTGAGCCATAATACAGCGGAGCCAATGGTACGAATGAAGTTCCCGGATGGCTTATCTTCCACAAGCGCTGGACACAAATGCGAGAGATGCCTTTGAGAAACACTACAAGGAGTGGTGAAAATAGCGCGATTAATAATCTACCAGTTTTGTCTTGCTTGCTGTAAGCTGGGTAGATAAAATAGGCTGCCAGAAGACCGACAACACATGTGAATATACATGGAATTACAAACGGTACGAACAGCTTTAGCAGCTTTTTTCTGGGACCGTTAACTAAATGCTTGGAATAAGTGAACGCCTGTAGACAGATACATGACAAAAACAAAACGTGTAGTGGAATTATTTGTGTAGGTGACATCTTGGAGTGAGACATTCCAAGGGCTTGAGTGACAATTCGATACCCTGCATCCAAACAGAAGAAAAGTAAACATTGCAAGAAAATTTTAAGCCTCAGACCCCATATTTGAAACGGCCGAAAAAAGAACAATGAGTTAAGGAAAAACCAGCAGTATAGCATGAAGGCGCAGACAGTTCCTGTAATGGTTCTAATCCATTGAAGCTTTTTCGGGATGGCTTCTTTGGGTTTGCCCTGACAATTTAGCTTTGTCTGATAGCAGAGATAGTAGAGGAGAATAGAAACTATTCCAACAACGGCGGCAGTCAAAACAGACATAAGAAATCCAAAGAGCAATGAATTCCAAACTGTCTGCCACATTGGTGGTCTAAGCCGCTTCCAAGCCATTGCTTTAACTTCTGATGTTTCCTGTGTTGGTTGATTGTCCTCTGTCGAGCTTGCATCTATGAACCTGGCGTCAATATTGCTAGACACGAGATAATCGAGTGATGTTGCTTCTTTGTTGCTGTATTCTTGGTAAATAACTTCATCCACAGGCTGACAATACCACTCAGTCCCTTTGTCATCAAGAGGATTGTAGCCAAACAGTTCTGAGGCATGATCCACTTCATCAAAGTTGTAGTGTTCGGCCACACTTCGCGTGAAGCTGAAAATGATATGGCCACAAAATTCTGCAAAAGCGGTGCTTCCAACCATTCTTAAGCTCTTGCGTTGTTCATTTCAAAAGATCGATTGAAGATTGATCTTTGGTTTCCTTCTGGATTTCAGTTTTGTGAGGAAACGGAGACGGAGCGTGACTGAAAAGTGAAATAAATTTAAAATTCTGTTGTAGCTGATGTAGTCAGCTATGAGTGTTGCGCTAGCATTGGAAACGAAACTTCATAAGAATGCGTCAGACATCATCTAATTTCCATGGGAGAACACATTTACACTGATAGACTGTCAGTTTCGATATTTTTTTGAGCATCATATGCTTTATTTATACACACAAGTACACTTGGGTTGTTACAGTATTTGAATTTTACATAGTACTTCTCTGCTAAGTTAAAAAAAAAGCACAAACAAGTAATCATAAAAATAAAAGGAACAGGTCATAATTGAAAAGAAAGATGACAAGAGAAATTAAACAAAAAACTAACAAGACTGGGCCTATGCATTACCTTATCAATGACAGATATATCAACAACAGTAAAAAATATGCAATTCATCATTCATTTTGATTGAGTGCAGAACTATATACTAATCCAGCTTATATTATAATAACGTTATTTATTTTTTAATTGTTCTTTATTTTTTTAAGTACTGTGCCAATAAAGTACATCTGAATCAGTACATTTTTCTAATTCCCATTGAGTGGTTAATTTCTTTACAAGTTCATCCAAACACAATTCTTTTTGAAGATGTTTTGCGGAATAGATATATTGTTTGACCAAGATGATGAGCAAATGTAGTCTGCGTCTTACGGGGCCCTTTCTTCTTTAGAATATTTAATTGTTTCCTTACGTATTTCCATTTTGATTTACAGTCCCACAATAACTGTTTATCTTTGACGTCGGTATATTTCTCGTGTATTTGAGGATAATAGAACGAAATACGAACTTCTTTACAATCATCGTCCTCTAGGAGAGAGTTATCAAGTTTCCACGTGCCCGGGCCTCTTTTGAGCTCACTTCTTACATCAATCTTTAAGAAGGTAGCTTTATGATCTGGTGCAACTGACAGACGGATCTCAGCATTTTGAGCCTCTATGGAGATCAGACGGGAGACTAAAATAAAATCTATTCTCGATTTTAAATTAATAGTTTTAGATTCATAGGTGAAGAATCTTGTTTTCGGATGCAGTTTTCGATATATATCAATAAGACTCAGTTCGTTCATAAGATTGTCAACAGCATCTCTATAATTCGTGGATTTCCAGGCTGCACCTCCACTTTTATCTACTTTAGTAAGTGTGCAATTCCAGTCGCCAGCGATAATTAACCTGGACGTGTCTCTTTTTTACGAGAAATTTACTTAGGATTTTAATAAATTCATTTTGGTCTCAATAATTACTGGGTGCGTAGATATTTACAATAAAACATATTTCCTCACAAATTTTAAAAATCCGGAACTTCCTGAGTATTACCAGATTAAATTTTCAAGTATATTGTCATGTCTTGTTTAAGCCTCGTCGAGTCTTCGCTCCTTATCTTTCAACTTTGTTCTGGACTTCAACTTGCCATGTCATCCTCAAGGGATTTTACGGCTCATCCTCGGTGTAAAAACCTGTGACACTCACCAGTGACGTAAAACAAAGAAAACAAAGAAGCAAACATAATAGACACTAACCATAACAATAGCTAGAAAAGAAAAACTTCACAGGTTTTTACACCGAGGTAAACTTGATTTTACTTTCGACGTTAGGATTTTGTTTTCCAGTTCAACTAAGATATCTACTTGAGCCTTCACAGAAGCTAAGTTATCCTGTAAGTCTTTATAAGTTATCTTTAATGAATTTGCCTCAAGTACCAGCTTCTCTGTGTTCGTTTTGATTTCAGTAAGTAGTTTCCAAACATCAGCCAGTGAGGGCGATTCGTTGCTGCTTTTTTCGCCCGACATGATAGTTGCAAACGTTTGTAAGTGCGAAATTTCGTCTTCTTGGTCTTGGGCAGTTGCAGGCTTTCAATGCTTGACGAATTGCTTAACTTCTTTCGATTTCGCCTTCTAATCTTTGCCGAGATACGCAATATTTACTACAATTTTGGGCGCTCCACACAGTCCTTGTTTCGTTATTATATAAAACAAATAGATTCCACGTTGCCGTGCGTCTGTTCAGTAATAGATCACAGAAGACGTCAAAATGTGGTAAGAACAACAGTGATACACTCGGCTATCGCCTCGTGCACCGCTTTTTTGTTTTCACCACATTTTGACGTCATTTGTGATCTATTACTGAACAGACTCACCGCAACATGGAATCTATTTGTTAATTAAACTCGATAGAGACGCGGTATATGTGTTCTTTTTGTTAATTAGAAACTTTGTAACAATGCTATTTAATTCCTTTGAGAATTTAAGTTTCTAGAAACTCCAGGGATATCATGATCGGAGCGCGAGTTTCAGAGAACGATGAAAATTTTAATGTAATAAAGCATAGTGTTGCATGCAGCCGACTGTTGTAATCCGAGAAGTCAGTTAAATAAACTAGTTTTCTACTAGTTTCCTTACTAGGACCGTATTAATCGTTCACAACAATCCAGAGTTATTTACAGGGCAAATTGCTGGGATTGTAATGGTTTCTACATCGGTAAAACTAAACGACGGCTTCACGATAGAAAAACCGAACATTTTAAGGCCCTCGCTAAAAATGACAATACTTCAGCCATTGCTGATCACGTCAAGGCCACTGGACATAACATCAAGTGGGATCATTTTGATATTTTAGCGAGGGGCAAAACAGATTATCATTGTAAGATAAAAGAGACCTTATTTATTCAAGAACTTGAGCCAGCTTTCAACGTCAAAGTCGGAAGTGAAAAGCTGATGCTTTATTTATCTGTTCTTTTTTATATATATTTTACATTTTACTGTTAAGCATTTGCTTAATCTAGGTTCCAGTCCCCTCACCCGCTTTGTTATATACAAATAGCTGTTTTAAATTTCAACGGTTACTTTTGAAAATGTATTTGGAGTACATACGAAACGTCAAGTCATAATAAAAATGAACAAGTTCAATATGTTTATCACTGCTGTTTGTGTCTTAGTTTTCTACTGTTACTGACAATCCTGAGTTTTGTATTGGAACAACCCTGCCCTGTATTGACACTCGTTACATCCTTCTTCTCTTCGGCAGCATTTTCTACCATTTACAGTACAGTACAGTACAGTACCCCCCTCCCAAGGGGGGGGGGGTTTCAGTAATAATACTCCTAAATAAAATAAGTTACCATAAGATTAAAATGAATTGAATCAATGTACCAATGCAATTTATTTCCTGACTTATTGTTTCATACGCGTAGTAACATACCGCCGATACCGGTTAGCTCAGTTGGTAGAGCACCGGACTGCCGTGCGGAAGGTCGCGGGTTCAAACCTCGGCCGGACCAACACTCAGGGTCTTTAAATAACTGAGGAGAACGTAGAGTAAGACGTAAGTAGGGATGCGCAATGCAGTACCGACAAATCACATTAATAGAACTCTTTAGCCTGGAAGTTTTGTTGCCCCACTTAAGACCATGTGATGATACTCTTGAGAAATCTTGCTTTTAAATTTTCAAATAGTCCCGTGTATATGAATGAATAATTTTTAAATAGATTAAAGAATAATTCTCCAGAGAATATCACATGATCTGAATTGGGAAAACAAACCGCCTAAGCTAGAGAGATCTATTATTACAATCTCGAACCGGAATTTATTCATTCGAGATTTATTTCTTTGTTTCCCTTTCATTCATCACGCTGTTTTCTAAAAGAAATAGAAAACATGTTCTCCGTGTTTCTATTTCAACAAAATAGTGTTTCAGTCCAGGAACGTAACTATCTGATAGTTTACCGCGGAAATTTGATGTTCTTAAAACAAATATTTCGCTTCGATGGCAAATATGCTAGTTTTATGAACATCAAATTTCCAAGGGGCAACTATCGGACCGATAGTTCTGAGACATAAGCACCTCTATTGTCTTTATTGTTCACCACTAAAGTTTCCCGTAGCGGCATGCCTCAAAACTGAAAACGAGTTCATTTATCAAAATTTCTAACCGCTATGGAGCTCTTAGGTGTTTCGTATTTTCCGTTGTATCTTCTTCAGATGATATTACATCTATTCATGTATAAACGATTTTATATCTTAACTGTTGACTTCTAAAGATGAAACCTTCTAAACAGGAAACCTAGAATCTTGAAACCTCTGCGCCCGCTTGACGTTTTACAGTACCGTAGTTTACTGCAGAAAAATACTTCTCTTGCTCTAACTAAAATCGACATGAGACGATAAATTCTTTTCATCTTATCTGAAAAAAAAACTTTAGGAGAAAGCTGCCTTTCATGAGTCACTCCGCAGAGCGGGCATTATTTAAACAATACAGTGTTTCTGTCGAGGAACTATCGGCTGATAGTTGCCCCGCGGAAATTTGATGTCCTAAAAACAAATATTTGCCCGAGAAGCGAAGCTTCAAGGGCAAATATGCTAGTTTTAAGAACATCAAATTTCCAAGGGGCAACTATCAGACTGATAGTTCCGAGACATAAACATTCTAGTGTCTTTATTGTTCACCACTAAATTTTTCCCGTAGCCAAGAATTTATTTATCAAAATTTCCAACCGCTATGCAGCGCTTACGTGTTTCGTATTTTCCGTTATATCCTCTTCAGATGATATTACATCTGTACATTTATAAACAATTTTATATGTCAACTGTTGACTTTTAAAGAAGAAACCTTCTAAAGAGGAAACCTCGAGTCTTGAAACCTCTGCACCCGCTTGACGTTTTACTGTACCGTAATTTATCACAGTTTTCAGCCTAAAAAATGCTTCCCTTGCTCTCTTCTAACTAGAATCGACATTGGATAATAAATTCTTTTCATTTTATCTGAAAAAACTTTAGGAGAAAGCTGCCTTTCTTGAGCCACTTCCGCTGAGCGGGCACTATCTTCTGATAAGCGCCCTAGGGCATTCAATTGACAGATAGTGCCCGCGCGAGATCGTACCACGTGATCAGTTTTGACCAATGACGACAAAGGAAAATTTAGTGGTGAACTAAAACGCCTGAAAGTCTTTTTTTTTTTTTTTTTTTTTTCAGAAAATACTTCATTTTATTATACTTACACATCACAACCAAATATTACAATACGAAAACGCTAAGTTACAAAACATAAAAGCCAAATACAAAATATAACACTGACAATATAATCCTGATTACACTACACTATCACTAACAATCCCTATTACATTGAAATATTTTGTATTTACATTACATTTTAACAACTAAGCTGAAACTAACTAAATTGAAAATTTGCGCATTTCACCCTCAAAAATTCCATCTTTTTATTGACGCGTCCAATATAATTTTCTGTCTCATATTTAATTAAAATTTTAGCTTTAAAACCATTGATGTTTGGATGAATCTGGTTTCTTCTACAATCCCACAAATAGATTCTTGCAACAAGAAGAAAATAGTTAAGCAAGGGGCAAGATCTTGAAAGCACACCAACTATAACGTCCTGCTGAGTAAGATTAATTATCTTTTGAGTACCAGAGAACCAAAACAATTCAAAATATCCCCAGAAAGCTTTAGAATAGGAGCAACTATATAAGAGATGATTCAACTTTTCTGGATACGATTTGCAGAAAGTACATAGGTCATGTTGGCTATAACCTATTTTATAAAGTTTGGAATTTGTATACAAGATAGAGTTAAGTAGTTTGCATTGAAATGCTCTCACATAAGGTTCTAGAGTAACTTTATGAGGAAGTATGAATAACTGTTTTAATTGATCAAGCAAAAAGTTAAACTCCTTTTGCAATTTACTAGCTGCACTTAGTAATTGTGCCTTTTTGCTTATCAAAAATGAATAATATTGTTTTGATTTCTTTTCCATTACATCAAAAACCTGATTATCAATAGCCAAGATGAGGGACGTAGTTGATGGAGTGGCAGTGATTATATTATTTCTTAGATAGTTTGGTACCGAATAACGAAGCCCAGTCCATACTAAAAAATTTGTCTTTCGAATCTTTTTCCCGATTACATCAAAGGACTCAGTATTGTTCAAGTTAAATAACAGATCACTTACATAAAAAAGTCGGAATCGAAATAATTTTTATAAAAGACTGAACAGCCATTCACGCGAATTTCTTTATTGTTCCAAATTATACTGTTCCAGTCCTTATTTGAGGCGAAGTCTTCACGAAAATCAGACCACCACTGCAAAAGTTCAGTATAGAATTGAGAATGGATTGAGAAGTCTTTAATATCGAAATTACAGTTAAATAGGAAAAGTCCTCCATATTTCGCTAGAAGATGACGCAAATAGCTTTTCCGGGTTCCTCTATTTGAACTGAAAATTCTCTTTAACCAAGCTAGCCTTAAAGATTTGATCATGCATTCAAGATCAACCATTTTTAAACCCCCATTCTCATAGTCATTTATGGTTGACAATCGAGTAACCTTATCAGTACTTTTCCACAAAAATTTATAGAGAATTCGATTTAATTCTGTAACTACTACTTCTGGGGTAGGTATTAATAAAAATAAATAGACCATTTTGGGAATTACGAGAGCTTTGATAATAGTCACCTTTTCGTACAGAGATAGGCCTCTGGACGACCAGATGTTGATAAGTTTTTTAATTTTGTCTAAATTTTCTATAAAATTCTTTTCTCGTAGCAATTTTTCATCATATGAATAATAGACTCCAAGTGCTTTGATAGCAGTATAGGCTCATCAGGCCAAGGGTTTTGTTTTGTTGTTTCTTAAAGACCCGATCCACATCCCTTCCGTTTAAGTACAGTTAATCATTAGACCGGATGCATTTTTATAAACTTCTAATAGATCAAGAAGTACCTCTAACGAGTTAATGTCTGAGAGTGTTGCAGTCATATCATCAGCATATTGAAGCAGTTTTGTTTCCTCTTTTCCTATATTAATGCCAATTATTGCTTTATTTTGTCGAACAGGAATGGCTAAAGCTTCAGCTGCCAAAACAAAAAGATATGGTGATAGAGGGTCACCTTGCCTTACTCCACGTTCTAAGCTGAAGAAGTCTGAAGTTGTACCGTTATTAATGATACAGCTTTGGATATTCTTATAAAAGGTTTTAACCCAACCAACAAATTCAGGACCAAAGCTGAAAGATTCTAAGCATTCTAAGATAAAATCCCATTCGACACTGTCAAAAGCTTTTTGAAAATCAAGAAATATCATTATTCCGGGAATATTTCCTTAAGAGTAAATTCCATTTTTTACGATAACTGCAGAAATTCACGCGCGCTCATTGGCTAATTTTTATCGTCCATATGCGGACAGACACATAAATTTAAAATTCATCCGACGCGTCAGCGAGTGAGAGCCGGCAATTCGACAATTTGTTATCGTAAAAAACAAATTGATGTCAGTTTTTAATGCGTCTGTTCTGTTATTGATAATGAATTTCGTCATAACATTGTCAAAGTAGTCTGCGGATCCACTCGGCTATCGCCTCGTGGATCCACACCTACTTTGACAATGTGATGACGAAATTCATGATCAATAATAGGACAGACGCATAAAAAATTGACGTCAATTTGTTAAATGTCAAAAATCGATCGTACCGTTTCACCAATGTAGCGATCTTTAATAAAACCAGTTTGATTATAGTGGATGATATTAGGTAAAACATTTTTTAACCTAGAAGCTATGACTTTGGACAATATCTTTGTATCTACATTCAACAGGGAAATTGGTCGCCAGTTTTCTAATAAGGTTCGATCTTTGCCTTTTTTTTCAATGAGAGTAATTACAGCTTGCTTTTGAGAGCTTGATAATTCTTTATTCTCAAAACATTCGTTCACACATTTTATGAAAGGTTCACTGATTACGGGCCAAAGCTTCTTATAAAACTCAACAGGAATGCCATCGTTTCCTGGCGCTTTGTTATTTTGAAAAGTTTCAAGAATTAATTCACATTCATTCAAGAGAATTTTACCCTCGCATGACCGTTTTTCTTCTTCTGAAAGTTTTGGAATATTCAAATTATTTAAGAATGATTTGGCAGCATTTCTATTATCTGTCTCATTCCTGCCACTCATGTATAAGTTCTGATAGCAAAGTTTTTGATCAGATAGTATTGTAAGGGAATCTGTTGTTATCGATTCATTAATAATCAATCTTCGCATATGCTTCTTTATGTGATTTCTCTTCTCCAAATTGAGAAAATACTTTGTGCTTTTCTCGCCATGTTCGTACCAGCGAGCCCGCGCACGGATAATTATTCCTTTAGTTTTTTCTTCGTAAAATAATTCTACGGCTTTTCTTTTGCTGCATGGCAGAGATTTGCATTTGCATTACAGGGGTCTGATTCGTATAATTTACTAGCAAGTGTATATTCATTTTGGAGACGTTTTCTTTGTCACTTTTCTCTTTAGCTCTTCTTTTTTAAACTGGATTGCATGGGCTCTAATATTGTATTTAATCCATTCCCATGTAGTCCGATTGTCCGCAAAGTTCTTTTTGTCCTTCAGCAACCCAAATCGGAATTTTCTCGGTAACATCATTTATATACGATTCTTCTTCTAAAATGGAACAGTTCATTTTCCAAAGACCAGGTCCTTTCACTTGATTATCTTTCGAACCAACTTCTATAATAATGGCTGCATGATCGTTTTTATTGCTGGACATATATCGGTCGAAATGACTAAGTCCTGCAGATTGTTAGAAATTAACCAAATAATCTAGACGACAAAAGATCCTTGGAGACTTTTGACATATGTCAATTAAATCAAAATTATCTTGAAAGCACTCGATACTATCAACAACTAACTTTCGAGGTGTTAATAAAACCACCTTTTTTGTCAATAATTGGGTTAATTGGACAGTTGAAGTCACCACCTACAATAATATTTTCTTCGGTATCCAGGTTTTCCTCTTTTAAAACAGTTGTCAAATCTTTGAAAAAAATTAGCAATTTCTTTGTCTTTGTTTGGTGCATAAATGTTTATTAATACATAGGTAGTGTCTGCGATGACTGCTTTAAGAATAATGAAGCGCCCCATGGGGTCCAGAATTTTAGATTGAACAGAAAAGTCAACGCCTCTTTTTAACAAGAATGCAACTCCACGTGAATTACAGCTACCATGAGACAGCATAATCTCAGAGCCCCATTCACTTTTCCATTGAAGTTCTGTTTCCTTTTTTGAGTGGAGTTCTTGTAGGAAAATTATATCAGCACATTTTATACGACACCAAGTAAAGATCATCCTTCGTTTTTGAAAATTGCTGATGCCCCTCACATTTAGCGAGATTAATTTAAAAGAGTCAGACATGCGAGTCCAACTGCAAGAACCAAACTATGCGACCGCAGAAGAAACCAGAAATATTTGCAGTAGAAAAACACTACCATCGACTGTAAATTAGGCGAGAAAGGCGAAAAACTATAAAATACTATGAATGAAAATAGAGACAGTGTAACACACTTGAAAATATCAAATACTACTAAGATACCAATTACCAGGAAAGCTAGTGACAGCGAATTCAAAACTTCTAAAGAAAACATGGAACACAGGAATGTTTGACTGAAGTACATAGTCAACAGAAAATATGCACATCACTATAACAAATAAGCCTAGGCGTGCTTACGTTGCAGCTCTCCATCCGCGATGGGTTGATCATATAATTGCGCCGTAGTGCTCGAGGTTCTCGGTTTCCTTTCCTCTGTAAACCTGGCCGTTAATGATCAGCTTGTCCACTTTAAAATAAGCAGATTGCTTAGCTTGCTTGGCTTGCTTGGCTTTCTTCAAAACTGGATAAAGTTTCTGATGAATTTCGTCTATTTCCTTTGGGAAATCATTCGCAATTCCGATTGCAGAGCCTTTAAGATTTTTAACGAAGGACCACACAAACTCTTTGTCTTAGTAAAAGCTGAACTTTGCCATTATTGGTCTCGGTTTGGACGATGGTTTGCGTGAGGCTATTCGGTGAACGCGCTCGAAATGGATACTCTCTACGTCTTTTTCTGGTATTTTCATTTTAGGCCATCCCCTTTTTTTTCTCTGTTTACCGTCGTCCGACCGACCCAGATTTTCGCGTTTTGGAAAAAAAAAAAGTTATGAAGAAGGCAATGATATATTTGACTGGTTTATCAGCTTAGCTTAGTTTATTATCGATTGCAAAGCCACACGTATGTTGTGACTGATTTCTTAGTAAGACCTCTACAACTACAAAATCTCAAGAAATCGTCACTTTAATCTAAAATACAGACGATGTTTTGTGCTGGCAGTGCTGCGCATAATTTCAGGCGAGATCATCGCGCGCGCAGTCATTCTCGTCCCCAGAGCCCACGATCCTTCTGGCCTGTGGCAGGGATCGAGAGCTCTGGTTTAGTCCAAAACCGGAAGTCCGCGATTCATGGACTTCCCGTCAAATCTAGCAAATCTGATTGGTTGAGAAGACACGACGAATACTCTGCGCATACTCAGAAAATCGGGTCGAGCCAAAGCTCTCGATCCCTGCCACAGGCCAGAAGGATCGTGGGCTCTGGGGACGAGAATTTAGTAAAAAAATTTCTTTTTAAAATAAATATGAACCAATTCTCAGTGTAGAAAAGAAACAATCGTTGGAAACGTGGATCTAGTAAGCAATCGTGACTATAATCATGGTGCTATTATAAGGATTTATGACAGGGTTCGTACTCTTTTGAGCTGTTTAAATTCTATGACTTCCCATGACTTTTTCCATGACCTTTTCAAGTTTTCCAAGACCTTAGGATTAGCTGTCAGTTTCAAAATTCAAACCCTAAACTTATTTTTTGAGCGTTTTTTAACCTTGAACAGTTCAACAGGCAGTCATCTACCCCACAAAATATAAAACCACAAGCATTCAACCAGCTAATAGCTGGTAAACATAGACACTCTTGACCTTTCACCAATCAACAAAGTTTAACACGCGAGAAATCAAACCGACATGTACGCCCTCGCACTCAAAAGGATTGTTGAGCAAATGGCTCATCACATTGACAAAAACTAACAATGGCTTGAAAGTTATATCAAAAAGGAACAAAACCTCCTATTATGAGATACTTCTGTTGAAAACTTGAAGAGAAAACGGCGGCGTTTTGGGTGGCCTTTACTTGACCGGAAGTCAAGATGGCGGCAACCCCACTTGACCCGATTTGTTTTCAAAATTTGGAACAAAAAACGCACACAAACAACAAACGGTTGTACTCACAGAAAATATCCACTACAAAGCTTACATATTTATGCCAAATTAGTGAATAATAGTGCAATAATAGCTTGTTTTATCCTATTTTTCTTTGAAATTAATGGAGCCCCGACGCCAATAGACCTCTTTAGCTTGGGCGGTTTGTTTTCCCATTGTAGACCACGTGATGATACTCTTGAGAATTCTTGCTTTCAAATTTTCAAATAGTCCCGTGTATATGAATGAATAATTTTAAGATGGACAAAAGAAAAATTCTCCAGAGAATACCACATGTTCTACAATGGGAAAACAAACCGCCCTAGCTAAAGAGGTCTATTCTGGGCAAGCCGAGCGAAGCTTCGACTTGTTGCTATGTGACGTCACACTGGCAGTGATGAGTCGGTCTCTGACAGATACTCGATTGTCAACCATATAATGACTATGGAATGGGGGTTAAAAAATGTGTGATCTGGAATGCATGATCAAATCTTTAAGGCTAGCTTGGTTAAAGAGAACTTTTAGTTCAAATAGAGGAACCTGGAAAAGCTATTTGCGTCATCTTCTAGCGAAATATGGAGGACTTTTCCTATTTAACTGTAATTTTGATATTAAAGACTTCTCAATCCATTCTCAATTCTATACGGAGCTTTTGCAGTGGTGGTCTGATTTTCGTGAAGACTGCGCCTCAAATAAGGACTGGAACAGTATAATTTGGAACAATAAAGAAATTCGCGTGAATGGCTCTCCGGTCTTTTATAAAAATTATTTCGAC